>WJQU01002544.1:0-50799 GCA_029228625.1 Pseudolycoriella hygida | reverse complement strand
AGGGGACTTTCTCTGGGCGAACAAACCATCTCCTTGGCGGGCGATAGGAGGGCATGGAGGACGATAGTTCACCAATCTGGGGTTGCGACAGAAAGACCTTACACCGGAAGGTACTAACGGTCTATAAAGTTTGATGATGATGATGATGATGAAATTGATTGAATCCAGTAATCAATTTTGTAATTATCTTTCAGGAAAACAAAGATTTACCCGATTTATTTTGAAAAAACACGTTGGGCCCTAGTAGAGATTCAGTTTTAGGGCCATGGCCGAGACCAAAACCTTGAGATTCAAAAAAGTTTCTTCCATGAAATGTCCGGCATACCCAGTCCTTTCGAACAAAAAAAAGTTTATGAAAATCGGATAAGATTTACGCAAGTTATGTACAAAAGACCAAAAACCATTTAAACGGCCCTAGCTCAGCTGTCCTTGGCCCCACAGGGCCCAGATTCAATCCCGTATAAGCTTTTTCGATTTCCTTTCAGGGAAAAAAATCAAAATCGGTCAACTTTTACTCAAGTTAGAGCGGTGACAGACGGACGGACGGACGGACAACATTTTTATTGCATTTTTCTCTTATTTATAACCCAAAACGAAAAAGTAACCAACTCCCGGGTCGAGATTGGGGTGGTTACAAACGTCGCATAAAACCCCTTCTCGAAGAACTTCGTTCTTCGTACGGGTCTAAAAATTGATATCTTCGGCTTTAGACCATCACAGGGTGACATTAAACTTTTTCACTAAAAAATCTGTATCTTGAGGTAAAGGTCAAGTTAGAAAATCATTTTTTCTTGTAATATTGTAGCGGAAATGAGTTAAAGCAATAATAACTTAGAACAAGAAACATTTTCGGAACGTTCCTGACGAATTCTGCGAAAGAGATTTTACAGATTTTCGCCGAATGCAATTTCGTCACCCTGTGCTCCGACTTCAATTGAATTTTCCAGAAAGCTCCACAGAAATGGTTTGTAACAAATAATTTTACCCTCTACCTGTGATATTTCTTAAAGATTCAAAAGAAAAATGAGTTAGTTACGTCGTCTAGAACCGAAGATATCAATTTTTTTAAAATGAAGACTTCAGAATCACCCTCTTTCCCATTCAAGCGTTTTTTTAAGTGTTGACAAATAATGTTGACAGTTACTACGAATTGGCTAATGGCCCTAAACTTTTCTGATTGATAGCAACGGGCCTGTGAAGAGCGTTGTCATATGCGCAGAAATCGAGTCAGTGATGAAGACTGAATTTATACCAAATCCGTGCTCGAATGCCCAGAGGAAATGGAAAACATGTCATTGCTCCCAGGTCACTCGGTAGTGATAGGTAATGATGAGACGGATGAATTGGCAGTCAACCGTTTCTCAATTGACGAGAACTGACGACAAGCATTTATGCTGCATGTATAAGGTAACTCCTCGCGCGAAAAACGACGAAGAAACATCAAGTGGAACAGGGTGCGTTACTGCAGACAGGCGAACGAGTTCTTGGAGGGATTTAACACTCAGACCACCTAATACCTTGTGAGTCCTAGCAGGAACTACATGATAGGTGTTTAATATTGTCTTTGAATTGCTGGTAAAAAATACCAACACCGCAAGGTCAATAAAATAAAAACAGTCAAAGGAATCTAATCCATTCCATTGATAATTTCTTTCTTTAAAACAAAACTTGATTTCCATGATATAAATATGAAACACTTACAAAAACCATTTATTTTACAACGCATAACGTGTAGCGAACATTAAAAGCTGCAATGAGCTTGGCAAATATTACTTTTAATGAAAACAGAAGAAAAATCAAAATATATATTGTATTAATGAATAATTCAATGATTAAGTGATTCTTTGCGCTGGTTCTCCTAGTTCAATTTACCATAAAAAAATGCCATCGCTTCTGGTATAACATTTCGTACCATGTTAAATAACGAATTACCTATTTCTATCTGCACATAATAAGATAATACCCAAGTTGATGTACCTGCTAGCATTATTCTATTTGATTTGATTAATTCATTGCTGTAGGAAAATGGTTTAATGAGAGATGTAAAATACTGCAAAAGGTTTTGGTATCGATGGATAACGCAGATGTATTTTGTAATAAATAGAAGACATTTTTTTTCGCAAACTTGATTATGTGAATTTAAAAGAAAATGTAACGTGCTCATCAATCAATGCCAATAGTAATCCTATATTTACAGTTTCATTTAAATGCCAATTAATAATGTAAAATATACAAGGTGGTGAGCAACATCACTGCATCATTTGCATGCATTTTCACAGTTTCATTATGAAAAGGTAAATCGTTCTAAGAGCATAATAAGTGTAGCGATTGGTTATTCATAAAATTTACTTACTTTGTAATTCTATGAACTTTGGAAAATGTCAGTTTTGAGATGCGATTTTAAGCGTTTTCGCGCCCATCTTATTTTCTTGCCACTCATCCTTCCTACTTCAACAGCGATTAACCCAAGTCGAATAAATGTGAATGTTTTCTTCTTCGAATACGATAAAATTTTCCCGGTAAACTTGAATTTGCAAAACATTTTCGAAATTTCTGATGTCTTATTTCCACTCACTCTGATCGTGAAGATCGAGTCGATTTTTAACTCTTTCCTCTTTTCCCTCTCGTCAGATTTTTGAAGGAAAGGGTTTTTGAGAGAGAAACATTTATTTACATAAAAAATATACAAATAAAAGGAACTGCCCTTATATCAAAGATTGCTATAAAACACAGTGTATCCATCTATTCACTTGAACAATCGTCATACTAACATCAGAGTCGATTTTATTGGACCCGTACGAAGTACAAAGGTCCTATACGTTTACTACAAACAATTTTATTGTAACATGGGGTCTAAATATGACGAATCAGCAATAAAAAAAATGTCCGTCTGTCCGTCTGTCTGTCCGTCCGTCTCCACTTTTTTTTCCAAACGGCTCAACCGATCAGCGTAGGTGAAGCTTTTTCGCAAATATCTCAGCAAGTATAGCACGGACATTCCTCATTTTGGTGTCAAATGAAAGCATTTGATGTCACAAAACTCTTTTGTGGGAATCGGTACAGGGGTCTGGGCACTGGGACCAATGGAATGGACGAAATTGAGATTCTTGGCCATGTACGAAAACAGTTTTTCGTTCGTCTATATTTCCTTAACTATGCAATATGGATATTTACTGTCAAAGGCAAAGTTGTAGAGAATTAAATTTAATCGAACACGTGTTTCAGGGTTTTGGGGAAATATGGCCCAATCCTGGTATATGGTCACTTCCATAATTAGGCAGGATGAACCAAATCTCTAGAACTATGAGAGTTAGAAAGTTGGTTCCAAAGGCGAAGTTGTAGAGAGTTAAATTCAAGCGAACACGTGTTCAGGGTTTTGGCGAAATACGGCCCAATCCTGGTACATGGGCACTTCCATTATTGGACAGAATGACCCGAATCTCAAGAACTATGAGAGGTAGAAAGTTGCTTCCAAAGGCAAAGCTGTAGAGAATAAAATTTTAGATAACACGTGTTTCAGGTGTTAAGGGAAAAATGACTTAGTCCTTGGATATAAGCTTTTCTAGATTTGAATGGTCTGAGACGTACTTCGGTAGGGCCTTTGACATTACCTTGGGTAATTTCTATATCTTTGAAATTCTTACAGTTATAAAAAAGAGAAAACGTTGGATTGTTTGCTTATTTGTACCTATATTTAGGTACGTTCGAGTCACTTTGCCACATCTATTCTGTTTGTCACATCTATTCTGATACGTACGGGTCTTTGGTTATATTTTTATTTATTTAAAAAAAATTTCCTGTGCTATTAGGATTTTGATAGCCTTAACATGACTAAACCTCCAGGTCCAATAATAACAATTCCATTGCACTAATCTTAGCCACTGGGCGCTAATAATACATGTCTAGACCTGTACGAAGAACAAAGTTCTTCGAAAAGGGGTCTATTGCGTTTACCACGACGTTTGTAACCATTCGAATTTCGACCCGGGAGTAGAGGGGGAGCGTCGATCATGGTCCTTAGATGACGAATCAGGAATAAAAAAATGTCCGTCCGTCAACTGAAAATAGTCAAGAAAAAATGTCGAAAATTAGGTCAATTTTACAAAAGTTGTTCCAGACCGGTGCAACAGCCTTAAACCGGTGAAGTCTTTGCATGTTCTTATAGTAGGGGTAGTATATATACCCCATACTCAGTTTTTCGGTTCATCGCTGCATCAAGCAGTAAAGCGTTCCCGAAGTTTTCATCTAAAATGACTAATAACTCAGGAGTGGGGGAAGGCTCCAAGGAATCCAATGATGAAAAAAGCCCCAATGATAGGCTTACCATCCCATTTGATTTCACTTCGTTTTACACGAGTTATAGCCAAAAAACCATTTTTACCACCCCTTACGCGCACATACTTAGAGCACCATAACTTCCCCGAGATATCAAATTTTCCAAAAATAAGAAAAACTTTTCTTACTATAAAACAAGGAATCGAATGGCACATTCATCGGGAAAAAGTAGGACATGTTGTCCCAAAAGTGTACGAAATCGTTCGAAGTTTTCGCAAAATCACTCCTAAGAGCTTGGAGAGATTTTTTGCGCCGTTCCTTCGTAAGGGTTTTTCAATATTGCCCTTTCGGCAATTTCCAATCCAATTTAATGTCGACGTAATTTCATACAGCTAATAGTTAAGGCAATATTTACACAGATGCTTTCGAGTCTTTTCGTAACATCAACTCTGCTTGCCGCATCTATTCTGATACGTACGGGTCCCTTCATAATGTTAGGAGATCGTTTTTCTGAAATCGGTGGCGGGTCTAAACGACAAACTACACCATTGCTCATGCACACTATAGAAGACTTTTAGATAATAAACCAAAGAATCATTTTTCTTAGTTGAAACGAATCGACTGGATGCAAAGTTAAAAGTTATGCCTTTTACGCCGACAATTTGTTTTCACTTTTTGATGAAATCGTCGATAATTGTCGGCGTAAGCGCTGCAACTTTGCATCCAGCCGATTTGTTTAAACTAAGAACAATGATTCTTTGGTTTATTATCTAAAAGCCTTCTGAAAAGTGCAATAGTGTAAAGTGTCGCTTAGACTCAACGCCGAGGGTCACGTGGATTTCAGAGAAACGATCGGCTAACACAATATTTCTTTCATAATGTTTAAGTTCACCAAGTTTCTGAGCGTGTTTTTATTTTCCCATACCCTTTTGAACGCGCCTAGTCAGCATAATTTTATAGATAAAGACATTCTGAGAAAATGGAAAACAAATCTTTTGAATTTAATGGAAAACCAAACGGATTATCAGAAAACCTTGCTATTTTTTAGAAAGTCACTTCAACGACGAGGAAACGCTTCCAAAAGGGCTACATTCGGAAAATCCTCAATTTTCAGAGAAAATCCTTAAAATGAAGTAAATAACTTTCCCTCGCCATCGATAATCTTCACACCTACTATCAGCCCACAACCTATTTTAGGTGGTAAATTATTCAATAGGATTATGGCAGACTGATACATACCGATGAATTGATTGTATCGCGTCAACATTACATACGAAATTTTCAATAAAAATAAAATGTCTTGTGTTGCACAATAACAAGAATCTTAAAAATAGATTGTTGCTCAAAGCTACTGAAACTAAATTGTATTTTTTTGTGATTCTGATTTCTGTTTACTTCAATAAGCTTTTCTTCAACCTCACAAAGTGACCTAAATAAATCTATGTCCACTAAAACCCACGCTCAAAAAGTATTTACTTGCGATAAATACTGCAGTGGCAAAATAAACAAAACATTTTCCTCTTAGTTGTTTACGTTGTAGACACATAAAATAAAAGGGTTTCTTTCTCGATACACTTTGCACCTTTTATTGTCTTTCCTCTTATTGTTTGTTTGTAGTCGCTAAACAGGTGGTTGATGAGGAGAAACGAGACACGAAAATCGGATATTGCCGTTAGCCGTAGTTAATGGGATTTTGAATTTCAATTAAGGACATTTCTTTGATTTATGTTTAATTGTGAACCGTGTTGGTGTGAAAGGTAAAATAGACTACAGATAGTCGTGAAGCACTTAAAAAATGCAAACTCTTACGAGACGAGTCAATGTAATAAATTGTAAATAATTTTCTTTATTTTATCGCAATAATTCAACAGAACTAAATATATGAGCGATAAATAATGATCTAGCCTCTAACCCTTCATGGGTTGTAAGGCAGATTATTATATATTATTATTATATGAGCGAAGCGTTTACCACGACATTTGTACGGCAAATTTGCACCCCGCAGTTGGTGGATTTTTTGTTTTAAGGTCCAAATAAGGCAGATCTGCAGAAAAATTTCGCAATCTTACATTGAAAGGTAATCGAAATAGTAGTTTTCCTAACTAGTACCTGATTGGTTTTTTCAGCACGAGATGTGTATTTGCCAACACGAGCCGTAGGTGAGTTTGGCCAAGCACATCGAGTGCTCAAAATAACCATCAGGAACGTGTTAGGAACTTCACAACAGCTGGAAAACAAAAACTTGCAATCCAGTTAACTCGAGGGAGAAACGACGCGAGCCAATACTGGGACAGGTGCTATTTGCTATTGGTGCCAATAGACGCCAATAGACACCAATAGCCACCAATAGACACCAATAGCCACCAATAGCCACCAATAGACACCAATAGCCACCAATAGCCACCAATAGACGCCAATAGCCACCAATAGAAGGAAATGGTACTTCTATAGACGTTAACACGAATGGAAATCGACGCCAGTAGAAGGAAAAAGGAATGAAAACAGGCGCTGGTAGAAAGATGCATATGTGTCAGCAGATCCCAAAAGGGTATATTCGTTGCTATTGGCGTCTATTGGTGGCTATTGGTGTCCATTGGTGGCTATTTGTATCTATTTGTGGCCATTGGTGTCTATTGGTGGCTATTGGTTGGAGGGGTTCCTCACTTATTAAATCTTGATTTAAATCCATTAAATCAATTAAATCTCATTAAATCAATTAAATCTCATTAAATCAACAAAATTATTTAATTTATTTCCGAGCTTATTTCGTTTACTTCTTCAGAGTTTAGACCTAGATTTGGGCGAGGGCTTAGATCAGGTTTCGATAATAATTTGGGAATGAGGTGTAGCCTGGGTTTTCAGGTGGTTGTTTGGATGTAGAGAAGATATGGGGGCGGAGGGAAGGTGATGTAAATTGAATGTAATGTGATGTTAGAAGGATTTTAGGATTGGAAGCGCCGTAGGCTCATGAAACAGTGCAAGTTTGCAAAGCATTGCAGGGCAATAAAAAAGTGGCAGTCACCAAATGCAAGAAAGTTTCAGCAAACGCGCCAGCTCCTGTAATAGGTATACTAATAGGTATCATAAGATGTATTATTGCGGTAAAGTCTTTAAGGTGACTTAGGGGATATATTATCCAGATAAGTAAAAACTAGACTCAAAACACATATTTCGTTACGAAACTTAAACTAAACAGTAAAGAAAACTGCTAGATTTCAATAATGTTTCTAAAGTATACTTACTTGATGTCTGATAGTCATTTTCCATTACTCTTTGAATTCGATCGCTCCTCATTTTGTATTTGTCACAAGACAATAGCCAGCAAATATAGGACTTACGAACAACAATTTCTTTACCAAGTGGAGTCCACGACTATTTCAAAAGGGTCCATTTTCATTAATCTCTATGTCGGATGATGAATAATCTCGCATCATTAATTCGTCAGCATCAAAACCATCATTTTCTTTGCATTCGTCAAAATTCGTCATCACTACTTTCTTCATCGACATCCTCATAGTGAAATACATTTTCAAATATTGTGGGTTCCACTTGGCACTTGAAATTAAGTTTATCGGCGTCAATATTGAGGATACGGATATCTGCGATCACATCAATCTTCGCTTGATCGATTAAGTCAAGTATTTCCTTTTTGTTCGGAAGACATTCCAGAGTCAAATTTTTTTTATGCCGCTGTTGTTGCTTTCCAATCTGGGAAACGTAATTTTTTCTTCACATGAATTATATCTGACTGAAATTGAATTTTTCGAATCCGATGAATGTCTATTATCGAGCAGTTTACAACTGAAGAAAAAGTTGTAGACATGGAACGAATTTTGACGATCTTTCGGATTCACCACATTAGGTGTCAATAAATGAATGTCTTTTGAGACATTGTCGATTAAATAACTCAAGAACACTACTGAACTACGTACTTCGTAAAGGTCTAATAACAACCTAATTGTTATCGAATCACTCTTATGACGTTCATAGTATGTACTTTATGGTGGGTAAATTAGTAAGAAAGTGATACCAACCAGATCCAAAATGCGATTAACCATTTGAGGTTTAACATCTCAATAAAACAGTGCAAATTTTTCAAAACTTTTCGGTTATCGTTATGAATGCAAGAAATTCGTCGTTAATATCTCCGAAACGACTTCACTGATTTTGCTCATCTTTGATTAGGACATACCGTGCTTTTTAGAGGAAAAAACGATGGACTTTTGAACGCTTTCCAAAAAAATTGGTGACGGAGGGATTTTTTTTATTTTTGACATATCTAACCATGCTTCCCCTTTCTCAGACTCAGATGAACTTCGCACAGTTTTAAAAGAAGTATAATACAGAAAAAAATTACATTCTTAAAATCCTAGTAGGATAGGATAGGATAAAGTGGGCAGGACATCATACTGATGATACCTAGCACCTAAGCCGCCAATGGGCCTGTTGTGCATACCCACAAGCTTGGAGGATATTCCTTTCGATGTTGGTTTTGTAAAAATCCTAGTAAAAATCATATTGATTCTATGGAGTCAATTAAATCTCATTAAATCTCATTAAATCAATTAAATCTTCTAAGCTCGGAAGTGAGTGACCCCTCGTATTGGTGTCTATTGGTGGCTATTCATGTTTATTGGTGTCTATTGGCGTCTATTGATAGATTTTACTGGATATAATGATACTATTTTTTGCCACTCAACTTATTTTTTTTATAAATCTGAATATTTAACGGTACTACACACCATAGCCTCGCCAGTCAAGTAGGAATTATATTCTTCTGAAATGAACTTTGGCTCTGTTGTCTGCTCCCCACTTGGTCTTCACTACACCGAGCTGTTTGAGATTACTCCATAATGCTTTCGACCCCAAAGATGAGTCTAATATCGGCTTACAATAGGCCGATTTAGCTTTCCTCATCATAATAGTCACTTTATTTCGTAACTTCTTGTAGTGTGACTTATTCGCTGATGTTTTGTTGCGACTGTAATGGAATGAAGTTATTTGACGTTCGAGAATTGCATTTGACATTTCCGTTGAGAAACCATCGGCTGGGTGCGTTGAGAGGACTATTCAACCTGAGTTGTTTCAACGGGGCATGTAGGTGGAGTTGGGCATTAATAATGGAGCTGAAACAGGAAACTATTTCACTGACATCTGTCGAAATGTAAATCAGGTCCCAAGACGCAGAAAGTTGTTCTGGGTTTATTTTACTGAACTGACGGTATAGTTTTGGAGGTTGTTTTGTTTGGAGGTTTTAGAGCTTGTTCTATTTAAGACGAGAGGCAACATTTATGTAGCTACGCTCGAGGCTTTTTGCTACATCTGTTCTGATGCGTACAGGTCCCTTCCGATGTTTTCTTGCTATCTTGCTATGTTCTAGATCCTATCTTTAAATCTTGATCACAGTTTCCGACCTTCATTTATGCCGGTTTTGATTATTTCACGATGGAGAAGAAACTAAAGAGATTACTTCGTATCGTTCGACTCTAATATTGATCATTTTGTTTAGAGTAAATAATTGAAATTGTATATCTATGTTCGAGATCGGTCAAGTCTTTTCGAAGATTCATGAACAATATATTGAAAACACCATTGTTTATAAACTTAAAATTTATTTAGTTCAAACTTAGGCATAAATTGGGTATTGATGTTTCGCTTCATTTACATTCACTTTAATTAAATTTTGTGCGCTCAACTAACGTTACCTCTTGCATAAAGAAGTATATACTCGCTCACCTTCTTTTGGAACTCTTTCTTGTCTTTTTGGTATTGTTGAGCTGCATCGCTATTGAGAGGATCATCAAAATTGATCACAGACAAATCCTGTAAAACGATCGTTTCTTATTACAAGAAAGTCCCAAAAGAACTTTGCTTCACATGCAGTTCTTCTTCCACAAAGTTTTTCGTTTTTTACTTACATCGAATAGAGAATTTATTCCCCAAACAATGTCTTTCAGTCTACGTGTCGGTGCCCAACCTAAGCCATCTATCGAATTTTGTCGAAGCAGTGATAAACAGACGTCTCCCGTTTCTGATATATTCGGATGCCATAATTTTGTAGTACATTTTACCTTAGGAGGCTGGAAAACAAAAAGTTGTTGTTAATGATCTGCCAGCGCAATTGTTTATCGTCTGCCACGACGTTTGTAGTCATTCCATTTTCGATCGCAAGGTTAAAGGAGTACGTCTCAATTATGTGAAATCTACAAAGCAAATGTTGTCCAACTGTCAAAACAATAACTCGAATAAATCATGTCCGAGTTGCAATAGCATTTGGTTATACGTGGGGAGAAAATAATGAATTCCAACAAGAGCGAAACTTTGCGGCCAGACCGGAGACAGTGTAAAACTAGTGTTATTTGTTGTGCTTGTGCGTGAGAAAACGAGTGTTTCCACGACAAAATTTTCATTCAGTGTAACGTGGGAGCGGTTAGAAAATAACTAGCCACTTTCTCACCGGCAAGAATATGTAACTTTCTCACCGCTTTTGCGGGGACAAAACACGAGTTTTCTCACCGCAAGCATGAAAAATCTTTTTTTGTTAGTTAAAAAATGTGGACATCAGAAAAGTAAAGAAAAATGGTTGATCGTGTAAATCCGTTGATTGTAAGAATAGGTTAAATTAAAGTAGGCTTGAGATAAAGTTACGGAGAGAATTAGGTGGGAGATTGGGAGCGGAACGTTGTGCGGTCTCGGAGAAGATTGAGGAGATCGTTTGACATTTTTTTTTGAAAATGTTTCTTATTTTTTTAGACCGTGCAGGGCAGAAATTCTTTCCTCGATCTGCCGCCCTTCCATTAAGTTATGCCGTCTTGCCCATTGAAAGGTCTTCTGCTCTCTTCTCTCTTGACCACTTAGTCGTCTGTGTTCTGCTCTATCCGCAATTTGCTTAGTCTGCCGATAAATGATGAACCTTTCGATTGAACATTTTCAATATGTGGTGAAGCATCGCCAAATAAAAAACAAATGCAAGAGACCCGTGCGCATCAGAATGTATGTTGCAAAAGGATTCGAACGTATCTAAGTAATATCCACATCAAATTGGATTAGAAATTGCCGAAAGGGCAATATTGAAAAACCTGTCCGAAGCAATGGCGCAAAAAATCTCTTCAAACATCCACAAAACTCCCAAAATTTCAAAAAAATTGAAAAAAAAATTTTACATTTTTCAAACAAAAAATTTTGTACTACGGCCGATTTTAGAACCGACTAAGAGCACTTAGAAGAGGCCTGATCCATACTTGCATTAAAATAAACGTTCCCTGCAGCACTGCACAGAAAACCTCATAATTAATAATATTCACGAAAAACCACCAAATATCGTGTAGCTAGAGCTAAACGTGTTTTTCTACATAAACCGGATAAAACAGTGTGTAAAAATCCAAGAAGACAGCAGTCAGATGCTTTCAGTCGAGTACGGAGTCCCACAAGGACCCCTTCTATTTTTAGTTTTCATAAACGACATGCACTGCTTACCGCTTAAAGGCACAGTTAGCCTATTCGCGGATGACTCAGGTGTGTTTTGTACACTTATATGATAATTTTTCTACGCTTTCAGCTTTCATACGCAAAAATCATACGCCATACATCCCACAAAGTCAAATTTATGTTTTATGAAAGCTGAAAGAACAGAAAAACTATAACACTGGGGGGTCCGGCATTTGTGACGCATTTTTTTACTCAGAAGTGAAAATATTTCAAAAGAATTTTGTGCGTTCCGAAGCTGCAAGCGTCCCCCAAATTGATATCACTTGTTTTGGAAGAATGGACGAGGACTTGCGTTACGTTTCCCTTTTAAAAAGGGTTTTCGTTGTGATTGTAATGTTTTGCATTATTTTGAGCCGCCGCTGCCGCCGAACCTAAGCGCGGCGGCTAGTACTTACATTGGCGAAAATGATCCCCTCAACCTCCTCTACAACATATCAAAAGTTTTTTTTGAGCCGCCGCCGGCGCCAAACCGAAGCGCGGTGGCTACTACTTCCATGGGCGAAAATAATCCACTCAACTTCCTCTACAACATATCAAAAATTTTTTGAGCCGCCGCCGCCGAACCGAAGCGTGGCGGCCTACTTCCATGGGCGAAAATTATCCCCTCAACTTCCTCTACAACATATCAAGTTTTTTTGAGCCGCCGCCGCCGCCAAACCGAACCGCGGCGACTACTACTTCCATGGGCGAAAATTATCCCCTCAACTTCCTCTACAACATATCAAGTTTTTTTGAGCCGCCGCCGCCGCCAAACCGAAGCGCGGCGGCTACTACTTCCATGGGCGAAAATGATCCTCTCAACTTTCTGTACAACATATCAAAAGTTTTTTTTTGAGTCCCCACCTATTTTCCGCCATTTTGGCGGTCACCCTGATACACTACACACCCAACCCAACAACTTTCCCTTTGACTCCAAACCTCTATCTCGAACACACAACCATTGCCTCATACAAAATATGCTATCATACACACTACACACACAAACTCATACATATGGGCTTTATATGGAGCCTTCTAAGAGCCCTGGCGCCCAAACGAGGCCGGTACCCCCCTTTTTTTTTAAATCTCATATGGCGTAGAATGCCCACTCGAAGGTCCCTGCGAAATTTCAAGAAAAGTTATCGAGCCGTTTTCGAGCACGAGCCAAAAAAGTGGTTTTCACGGTTTTTCATACAAATGGCCCTGGAACTAACTAACTAACGTAGGATGTTTGCATTAACTTTGGCTTCTATGAAACAGCCCTTTTTGTATAGGAAATGATCATTTTCTAAAGGTCGTATCGTCGGATCCACCGAACCGATTTCAATGAGTGAAAAGACACTTGGACTTAGAATTTTCCGTAGAATCCAGGAAAAATATTTTCCGGGGGGTACGTCGCAAGGGGGGAAGTCAAAACGTAGCTGTATATATGGTTCCGAAGTCAGCGAAAAAAATTTTTCCGAATTTTTTGTTCGTATGGGGACTTGCGTCGCGGGCGCATCGCTACCGCGCGCCCATGATCCCTGAAGTCAAACCAAGATTTTCATACCAATACACAAAATGTGACGAAATACAATTTGCCTTGTATTGCCGATTCGCTGTAAATGTAATTGCGCCAGATTACGCTATTTTATTATGAGCGCAATTATAGTATGGTCCAGCCTCGGAACGAATGCGTCAATACAAAATGCAACGAAAGGTGGTCAATGTCGGTTCAGGTATTTTTGTCGCATTGTGTACAAGGAAATAGTACATTGTGCAACTAGTATTGGAATGTTGATTTTTTCAGCATTAGCCCTATATTTTCCATACGAGTGAAGCGAGTTTGGAAATTTGGGACGTGTGCTGAAAAATAACATTCCAATACGTGTTGCACACGGTGCTTTCTGCAAAACCGGGGATTGAAATAGACAAACAACACGAAAATTATAATTTTCATTGAATAAATCACCGTTAACATTTAAGCGATCACATTGCATTGCTTTCGAATAAATTTTAAATGAGTTTGAAAATAATTCATACGAATTTCATTTCCTAACAGAAATGAGCAAATGAGGGTCGAAATAACTCATAGAAATTTCAGTTCCTAACTTGTTTTGAAATTTTGGACATGAAAATGTTGTACTTTTATGTTTGTTTTTTCAAAAATCCTCTACTGTAGCCTGTGATCAAATTCATCGCATAAAACTTACAATCATGTTGTAATCCTCCGGTACTGATATTGTGAATTTAAATTTTCCGCCCCTCCAGTGTCCTTCATCCGGAGATATAATGAGAGTAAATTCGGATAAAACATTCGGGTCACTAAAATGTACCTGTGGATAAATAAACAAAACACTCTAGTGACCAATAGATTTGTTTGGAACGTAGTTTGATGGCGAGAAACCTTGCACACATTTTTGTCCATTTCTTGCTCCATTTCCTGCACTTCTTTTACCAGTAAACGGTCTCTGACTGAAATTCTCCTTGGTATGTCAGTCGACGGACCATTATTTTTTAGCTTTTTAGTCAACGTTATCATGGCGAATGAATTGAAAATAGGATTTTTAATGTTTGTTTACTAATGAGTGATGCGGCGAAATAAAACACAGATAAAACACAAATATTGACGTAACTTCCCGATATATCAGCTGTCAATTGCTAAAATTGTACAAGAACGACAGTAACAAGTTCGTAACAGCGCCACGTATGTGTGAAAATGGGAAAGGTATTCAAAACTATCGCGTGTTTGTGATACACATTAGGTTCATAGAAGAGGGGGTTCACTTGCTATAAAAATTTCATACTGTCTACGCCAATTTTTTCGTGTCTTGGAATTTCTGCTATATTTTATATACAGGAGAAGAATCGTAAGATTGTGCAACGTTTCGTTTTAGCTCGTTTCACCGAAAAACCGAGTTTTACATGCACAAAATGCAAGCGAATGCGTGAAAAAAGAGATAAAAGAGAAATAAGAAAGATGCACAAGCTTGTGATCTCTTCCTGTAGATATCCTTTTGTAATTTTCAGCTCGTTTAGGATTCGGCAACATCGACAATTCGCGTTGCATGGCCGAATCGATTGCTTCTTTTTCCGCAATAATTAACTTTTGATGAATCTTTTATATTGAAGTGACATACCCTCCGATTGTTGTGTGTTAGATCACACAAGTTTTTACCTGTCGATCTCAAGAGAAGGAACAGGAGTTATAAATGGATGTTACGAAATGAATATGAATTGATGAATGGGTTGACGAAGGGGTGATGAAAATATGGGTTTTCCTTATATCAATCCATGTGTAGCTGTTCCGAATCCAAAATCCTAGGGGTTCATTCTTCGGTTGTGCTCACCTACATACGGCCCGGCCCGGCTTTTGAAACAAGTTGGGTGGGTAGTTATAATAATGTTTCTTAACAGAGAGCTTTATGAATACCTCTTCCCTCCCACTTTGCAAATTAACTAAAGACGCCGTTTTGACCCGCTACTTTCAACAGATCTCAAAGTTCATCCTTATGACAGTCTCTTGTTTTGATCTTTGTAAGTAATACTCAACGTAAAGTTAGCTGCATTTGCAAAAAAATCAACTAATTTTTGAACTTTTCAATGAAGTCAGCTGATTTTGGTAAATTTATGAATCAAATCAGCCATTTTTTTCGCAATGAAGTTAGCTTTGGTCGCAACTGCAGCTAACTTCACGTCGAGTATTACGTGCAAATATCAAAACAAAAGACTGTGAGGCCTCACCCCCCCCCCCTGTATACTCTTTAAGTGATTCACACGAAATAGTTGCATTTGACAAACGTTTTCTTTACAATGTTTGAATGAGGTTGTGAAAGTTTTGGTTGTGTGTGTTGGTTGGCTATTTCGAAAAAATTATGTTGCCGTCATTGGTTGAATAAAAATAATGTCTGAGCTACTCAAATTTTTTCTTACAAACATCAATTGTATTTTACAATAAAAACGTGTGCCATATTATTAAATAGTACATTTCAACATACGCCAAACACACGAGATGTATACGTACGCGCGGGCGAAGCCCCAGCGAAAAGTATACACATCTCGTGTGTATTGGGGTATTTTGAAAGAAATTTTTCTGTAATAGTATGAGTTTGTTGGCGCATATACCGCGAAAAGCAGCTTTTCGTCCCATATAATTGGAAAATATTTTCCTTCACAACCAACACACTTTCTCGTATACAGAATTTTTTTTTGAATGAGTAAAGCTAACTAAGATATGTTCACCGTCATAATTAATTATTTTCAATAACCAAAAAAATTGCAATTCGTGTTTCACGGCAACTTTTGAAATGTGACGCACTGGCACTGGCACAAATTGATGAAGAGTTCAAACAATTTTAAGTTTTCGTCTGTAATTTATATACCACGTGATCTGACATTAAAATACGTGATTGGCCAGCTGTTACATTTTCTCATTTCGTGTGTACGATTCCTGTTTAATTAGCTTGAGTGATTCAGCCAAAATACGGTGGGCTATCAGCGCTCATCTTTCATAAACTTTGTAGATTATTATCCATGGGCGGAAGCTCCCATCCACCAGCGTAATAATTTTTCAACACTTTCAGTTTTCACATGCAAAAACTTCGCAAAACAATCTTTGCAGAAAGAAAGAGCGCACTTTTTGAATAGCCCCTTACTCCCTCCTTATTCTAAAAGTGACTGCTTTCGCGGTCGGAATTTATGAGCTGTTAAGCTCACGATAAAAATCACTCCCGTAAGGTTTGTTTGAAAGCTCAACTTGATAAATTTGTTTTTATTTTGGTGAGGTTGAGCTTTCAAACAACCCTTACGCGAGCGATTTTTATCGCATCCAATATAATTACTGCTTTATTGTTTAGCAAAGTGCCTACTGACGTTGATGGAAGCGCATGACTCCCGTCTACGATTTGCCAAAACTCTTGCTTTTTCGTCATCGTGAACGAATTCCAAATTTTCTAAAAGACTTGTTACTGCAATCGAGTCCCAATATTTTTGAAGCGATTGAACTGTTGGACAAGATGGTTCGGGACGCAACTGGTCCTAATTTTTACGGCGTTGATTGATGAAACATGATGTAAGTTGGACCTCAAGTCATCCTCTTGTCTCAATTTTAGAAGAAAATTGTCCAAGAAATTAGTTACCGATTCGATAACAACAGCACATGTAGCGCATCGATAAGAAATATTTGTGTTGATTTTCATTGACAATCTTCGCTTCGTGGATAAGATAAAGATGTGTTAAAAGAAACTCTGGTATTTGGTTAAGAAACATTCAAACAGTGTGTTTTTGTTGTCGCCGCGATTGGACGTAAGAATGGCACTTCAAGTTGGTATTTTTCAGTATATTTTTTCTTGCATACTTTATGCGTCGGTGTTTCTCGCCGCTCCTTTGATATTTCTGCACGTCAGAGTGGACCAATTTGGAGACCAAATTAAGGAGTCCATTTACGATCATGAAAATACTTTCGATTTCATCGTAGGTAAATGTATTTTTATTATCTGAAACATTTATGGCTGTCAAAGATTTAACTTATCTGGTTATTTGATAACAAATGTTATACCAGAAGCTTAAAGAATAATTTATTGTTATGTTGTAAAAATAGTGGGAGCGGGGTCAACGGGCTCAGTTGTCGCAAACAGATTGTCAGAGACATACAACGTTCTCCTGTTAGAGGCTGGGGGAGAGCCTTACTTTGGAACATACACTCCTGCCAATGCATTGTTTATGTTAACCCAGCCAGAAGTTCAATGGAATTTTCAAACAGTTCCGCAAAAAAACGCTTGTTTAGCTATGAACAACGAGGTCGGGTGGTCGATTCAAAAGTTTAATCTCTGTTTTAAGCATATCTCTCTATCCATTTCAGGCATGCAATTGGCACAGAGGGATCGGATTGGGTCAGTGTTTTAATGTTTGATATGAGGAACTGTTCAAAAAGAAAGTCACTACCTCCTTCTCGAGATCCCCTTTTCCCTCTTACGTGACATCCTTTATGAACACTTTCTGAAAATGTTGTAAGACAATTACTCGGATTAGGTGGAACCAGCAATCTCAATTATATGATGTATGCGAGAGGCCACCCAGAAGACTACAATTATTGGGCAAAGTTTACTGGAGACAATCGCTGGACATACGAAAATGTTTTGCCATATTTTAAAAAATCAGAGAATTTTGAATGTGTGGATGAACTTGACGCTGAAACAAGCAAATATCACGCAAAGAATGGACCATTAACCGTGAGATATGCAGATTATAAGGGGTTGGCCCATCACATACTGAAAGCTGCTAAAGAGTTTCAGTATCCAACCATAGATTACAACACAGAATTTCCACAAGGTAACACACTTGCTTTCTCTTTCCAGTTTTTATCATGAGAATGACATTTCGAAGTGAGTTTGTCCAAAAAGCCCGTCGATGCCATCGACGATAAAGACTGTGTCACTATAGCTTCACTTGAGGTTCGGTGCCGAATCTATGTGTTTTACCTTTTTTTGGACCACATGCTTAACGTGAATCCCAAGCCATGCCTAACGGTACTAGCATTTTACCATTAGGATTTCTTCTGGTGCTTATTTTATCCCCACCTAAAGTTAGACTCAGATATTTGTACACAGAATTCATCCAATACGGGTAACGTCATATTTGTCATTCTTCTGTGCACGACAACAAGTCCACAACTAGCCACAAATTATGAAGCCTTGATGTACCTAGGGACGTTACTTTCATGCTAGACATTGAAGAAAAGTCCTATACAGAATTTGTCCACACCAACACATGCAAATAAATTTTACAATAGTTATCCACTAGGCCCCTTCTCTTCGATGGTTCAGGTCCCTTGACTGAGAACGTGATTTCACTAATTCTTTCAACGTTTTATACACTGCATTCAAAGATTTCGGAACTAGATTTGCAACTTAAGCTGAATGACTCATGCATATCAAAAACAATGTGGATGTTCATGAGCACGTTTCATATAACATGTTGGCAGCGCGGTAGGAGTAGGAGTTATCATCAGGGCCGGAAGTCGTAAATAGCTGAGGATAACAAAGCAGAAGGTTTTTCGATTTTTCTTTCACTACAATACCTCATGACTTTTAAATGTGGGCCCTGTGGGCCTGATCAGAAACCATGCCCCGATTCGGGCCTAATAAAACTCGTTTCGTGAGCTTCATCAAAATTTAGTCCGATGGGCCTTCGGGTCGTCAGTCCGGCCCTTATTTTAACTTTTAATTTTTCATTACGAAAACCGCGGAAATCGTAATTTTTCACTTCCCGAACTCAAATTTTCAATTGAATGATTTTTTCAGTTCGGTCACTGAATGAATTTTAGAATCTAAATTTGGATGTGATTATGAAACCAAATCTGAAATGAAAAATTTGCCACGACTGGGAAATTTTCAATACAACGAAATTGCTGATGCAATCATCATGCTGTTTTCATCACTTACTTTCGGCTCTCTTTTAAGAACCGAAAATACTTTTGGCCCTCTTTAGAGAGCCGAAAATATTTTCGCATCTCTTAAATTACTGAGGTTTGCATTTTTTCATTTTCGGCTCTCATTTGGGAAGTGAAAATTACGATTTTCGTGGTTCGACTGATGAAAAATATTTTTTCATTCCCATTTTTCGGCCCATTTGAGAACCGAAAATAAAAAATTTCAACTTATGTGCTGTCGCCGTACCTACATAACACGAAAGTTATCTAAGTTGACTAAGTTGTTATGCGAAAGTAAAAATGTACAATTCGAAAATCGAAATACACAATGCGAAATTCGACGTACCCGATGCTAAAGTCAATTAGTGTACTTTGATCGCTTATTATTATTTTCAGGTTTTGACTTCGGGGAAATACAATTTTCGTTGTTTTCATACTGAAAAATTATCTGAATTACAAGAGATGAAGAAAATTCAACCTGTGCGCTTCCAGCCTTGCCTTCAGCGCGAGCAGCAATTCTCGCAGAGGGTTGAATTTTCATCCTTTCATTCCTTCTAATCCACATAACTATTTCAGGCTTGCTAGCAGGGGCGAAAAGAAAAATGTTATCCTACGGGGCTTACATTTTTCAACTTTCGTCACTGTTAGCGAGCATGACATAGTTATTTACGTAACTAGGAAAAATATATATTTTTCCCAGTTTCGTACAATATTTTTCATGCCTCGGGGCCAAAATCGAAAGAAATTTTATAAATTTCTCTCGATTTTGGACCTCTGTATGAAAAATTTTTTGTGTATCTGTTTTGGACGACTCATTTTAGGCACTTTCGCATGTAGTCCTCGCTCTGCTCGGTCTATAACACGCGAAATTGCCTAAAATCAGTCGTCAAAAACAGACACACAAATAACTATTTCATTCCGAGGGTTCAGAAAACTGTTTTTTTGTTTTAAAATAGGTCGGAAAACAGCAGTTTTCCGTCCTAAGAATGAAAGACTGAATACGCAACACGGCAAAGTACTTTCGGCCTGCTTCCTTGTTGCGTAAATAACTATTCTCTTCCCAAACGAGACGCGAAAATTAAAAAATGCAACTCTCAGTAAGCCGTAGAATGCTATGGGAAGCGAAAGTACTTTCGGCCCTCACGATTCGTACATAATTTCTACATCATTCTTATATCATATGGTATTTTGTATTTTGGCATTTTGAATGCCACTCAACGTTAGAAAAGTTTGAGTTTACCGGGACTATAAGACGACTAAGAGCAATTTATTGAGAGATGGACACACATTTAATGAGTCATAATTTCACTCAACAGGTTTTGCTGTTATCCAAAATACCTTTCAAAATAACGGATTTCGAATGGGAACATTCCAAGCGTTTCTGAAGCCGATTAGAAACACTCGTCCAAACCTTACAATTCACAAGTTCTCTTTGGTTCATAAAGTAAAAGTAGAAATAATAAAAACTTACATTTTTGATATCCAGAACTTTTCTATAGGTGCTATTTGAAGAAGGAACGAATAAGGTCATTGGAGTGGAGTACAGCCGACACGGGAAAGTTAAAATTGCTTATGCGAAGAAGGAAGTCATTCTAAGTGCTGGTGAGAAGCAAGTTATATTTAGACAACTTACTGTTTACAAAGAAATTTCATATCTTAGGAGCAATAAATTCACCGAAAATCCTAATGCTATCTGGAATTGGCCCAAAGGAGCATTTGGAATCTCTAAATGTAATAAAGTCTGATTAGTAACCCAATGCAAAAGTAACCTTGAAATTTGAGTGCACTGTCTCTCGTATAAAATTCCTTTCGCGTACATTACATTTCTAATGAAGCAATTGTACGTCTCTCAAGTATATATTATTCCAAGCTCACTTTTTTGCGTGCTCAGCGTAAAGAATTTTACTCGAACGTGTTACCTTTAGATTGATGTCAAGCTTGATTCACCTGGAGTCGGAAAAAATCTTCAAGATCACATTGGAACATTTATTGGTCCATTTATAATGAACGACACTGTGTCGTACCATCCAGACCGAGACTTAACCTTGTCAATGTTCTTGGACTTCTGGTTGCGAGGAAAGGGTGTACTCAACACTGTTGGAAGTGATGCTTCTGGATTTGTTTCATCGTCACGAGCTGTAGAATTAGGTGAAAAGCATTGGCCAGACATTCAAATAATAACTACGGGCTATGCGGTTAGTGACAGTTTGGAAAAAGGATTCGAGAAAGCTTTTAATTTCAAACCAAATGTACTGCAAAAGTACTACGATAAGGCAAAAGGAAAGGATTCTTTTCATTTGGTTCCGATCCTTAATAGACCGGTCACAAGAGGAGAGATTTTATTGAAAAGTACGGATCCGGCTGAACATCCACTCATAGATCCCAAGTATTTCAATGATGAATCTGACTTGAAAACATTCGCAGAAAGTAAGTTTTACACTGTCAGGTCAGTTAAAAATGCTCTCTTAAAATCATTTTTCCCAGGCATAAGACTAAGCGTGAACTTTATTGAAAATTCAAAGACATTCCAAGCTTTAGACGCACGTCTAATAGATACGCCGTTTCCGGGTTGTGAAAAACACAAACTAAGAACGGACGCCTACTACGAGTGCTACGCCCGTCATTTTTCACAAACCATATGGCACTATAGTGGAACCTGTGCAATGGGAAAAGAAGGTTCCAAGGACGCGGTGCTGAACTCGCAATTAGAAGTCATTGGAGTGGAGAACCTAAGAGTAATGGACGCTTCTGTTATGCCAACAGGTAAATTGGATGACTCAGTTTCATTCATTCATGCACTAACGTCGCACCGTATTACCAAAATTTAGTTGTTTCTGCAAATACGAACGCTGCTTGCATTATGATTGGAGAGTTAGGTGCAGATTTGGTAAAACAGAAACACGAAAAAAGCAAAGTGAACGAAAACGTGAAAATCGATCGTGAGGAACTTTGAAAATTCACCTCAGTGTTTGTATAAATAATTAAAAAGAAGTTTTCTAATGCCAACTTAAAAGTATCTGTCTTTGATTTATCAGTTTAGGATGGCCTGACAGGCAGAAAGATTAACTATCTCACGATCTACGCAAACCTGCCCTGCCCAAGACTGTTAGTTACCTGTTCAATACGAATGTGATGAGAACGAGATGTTTTGATAGTCGCCGCCGTCCAAAAAAGTCGGCTGGCGACGGCTAAATGATAAATTCATGTTTTTCAACTTTTCGTGATATTTTTTTCTGTAGTGGAATTAGTTATTTTTGTCCATCAAGCACTACCAAAAAGTCGATTGAAATTGGAGAGAAAATCTGGAAAATCCAATAGTTAGACCCCTGAGTTTAGTCGTTTGGAAGGCCTTTTGGTCTATTCGGTCTATTTTTTGAGCTAGAGCCGACCTTAGGACCGACCTAAGGCAACGTCTCAGACACATACTTCCTTGAGCAAAAATATTCTACTTAATTTTCTCTAATTCGTAGCAAAAACCATTTTTAGGCATGGACAAAAATGTTCCCTTCAATTTTCTCTACCACACAACAAAAACTTATTTTTTGACTTTAGGATCGACCTGGAGCCATACTTACACGGGCAAAAAAGTTCTCTTCAATTTACTCAGTAAAAACTTATTTTTTGTGCTAAGGTCGACATTAGGACCGACCTATGACTTTATTGACAGGCTTGATCCCAAATGTGTCGTGAATACTGTTAGGCCCTCGATTATCTCACAGATAAAGAATCACGAATTTTTCCGATTTAAACCCGTCTTCAGTGCCCGTTCTAAGTCCAAGAGCTCAAACTCAAAAAAGTTTCATCCATAAATAATTATGAAAATCGGAAAAGACGTACTCGAGTTATGTACAAAAAACACGTAGTTATGGCGCTAGCAGAGACTGGTTTTTGGTGCCCTACTTAAGTCCAATGGTCCAAACTCATAAATTCCATAAGTTGTTGGGCTTTCATAGACCTGTCGATTAATAACATTTTTTTTTTGAAAATCGGAAGAGATTTACGCGAACTATGTACAAAAGACATAATACCACTTAAGCGACCCTAACTCGGCGGCCCTCGGCCTGAAAATGCCCAGATTCACTCACATAAAAGATTTTTCAACTACCTTTCAGGGAAAAATAGACAAAATCCTCAAAAAGTTTCTGTGATAATGTCATGAACGTGTTGAGACCACCGAGATCACCTGCTGAGCTAAATTTTCTGCAAATGTAGAACATTATGTTCGTTGGTTGCGTCATGACGCGTCACCTCTTCTATTGACAAAATCCTTTAACCTTATCTGATATCACCTTCCCTAATATGAGACTTATGCGAACTCAACTGACTGGTCACATCATTTCCCATTTCCTCCTTTCCTAATTCCCTAACTAGCTTGCCATCCTCTGAAAAACGGTTCTCAAATATTGTAACTCAGAAGCCTGTTTCAACTGCTTCCCATTCACCTCCCCTTCCCACCTGCAGACGAGCATTTTTAAAGTATTAGCCCGTACGTCACCAAAGATTGCTCTTGTGTGACGTAGGTACTGAAGACTGAGCTCTCCAAAACCGTAATGTCTAGCAACCAGTTCGCTCATAGTTGCCTGTGGCTAGCTAGTTCCGATACATCAAAGTGAACCGCTACTTGAGAAAGCTGTTTACTTATATACTGTTACATTCCTGTAACAGTAACTAACAACAACCTATGTCGCTCGAGCATCAGTTGGACTATCTACTAAATGTTTTTGATGTAGTAGATTCAATATAGCTTCGTAATTACCTGTATCGTCCGACCTACCTGTGTCCTATATTTTGTTTAGCTTACTATGTCACCTAATGTGGTTGCGTTCCTTGAGAGAGTATTGTGCGTATTCTGAGCCGGCCCGTGTGCTCCCCTGATGCCTTGATATCCATTCAGCACCAATGTTTTCTTCCCCATGCCATTCAAACAAGATTGATGTATCCTGCTGACGGGAGTGCCGTATCATACTCGTGTGTGCGCTATAAGTTGTTTTTCATCCTTGTGTTAATATTAGCAGTCTGTCCTCTTCTTTATTACAAAATGCAGTAGCTGTGGGAGGAGAGATTCCCACTTTTACTGCCTAGTATCCTGTTTTAACCTTACTTTTACGGATGTCCACTCGAACAGTCACACCAATTTTATGCATTCCGAAACATTAAATCGAGAAAACAAACCACAAAAAACCAAAAAATTAAAAAAATCAAATAAATTTTCGCGGAGTAAAAATTTACACGTCATACTGGAACAATACATCGCCTACTCCTCCTTCTGAGATTTGCTCGGTGATCGGTGCAGCCGTTTAGAAAAAAAATGACGAGATGCATACACGGGCGTTTTTTTTCCCTGATTCGTCATCTCTAGACGATATTAAATGCATCCCCCTCACTCCCGCTTCGATCTACCCTAGGTTACAATAAAATATCTTCTAATAAACGTATAGAAGATTTGTATACTTCGTACGGGTCTAAACATGCATATCTTTTAGTCAAATTATAAATACATAGTTAAAGTCTGGTGTTGATGTATTCTCCCAACTCGAATACCAAATTAAAATTGAATGGAATTCTCTCTGTTGTGAATTAATGACGTAACATTCTCAATAAAATTCATATAACTACAGGTAAGAGAGTTTGTTTTCATATGTGGACTTTTACTTCCAGAAGCTCTCACGCTATTTGTATACATATTGTGAGCTGAACATAAACTACAATGAGAGACTCATAACCCCTACTTTATAGTGAGTTCTTTGGTTCGTATACCGCTGTATGCCAGTGACTTAGCCTTTCTTCACAGTTCAATAATAATTTAGTTACTAACCGGCTTTTGGAAAGTTAACATTCTTCGTAAATTTTGTCGTTTTTCACTCATTTTTCGAAGGGCAGTGTAATAGGCGTTTGTGAAGTGCATCGATTGTAACATTTTCTATTCGTACTAAAAGGTGAGAAAATATTCCTCAAGTTGTCGAACTATTCACTTACGAAAAATTGCAAAAAAAATCTCTTTTGATGAGGCAGACAAAATTAGGCAACATTTTAGAATAGAGAAGTGACGTAGAGGTTTTTTTTCGGCTATCGCTTGAAACGAGTATAGATATATTTGTGATGAAAGATCGTATGATTTCTTTTCTTTTTGTTGTGTAAATAAAATCATTGTCGGGTTGGAAAAGTGTTTTTCCAACTTAACTTTTTCAAAAAAAAAAAAAATTATGAGGAATTTTAATTAACTCAACTATTTACTGAAGAGTCCAAGAGTTGATTATATAAACAAATCGAGGAATGATTGACGGACATTATTTGCATTTAGTTAATGTATTCGATACATTTTATTCCAAAAAGAGAAACCTTACATTTTAATGTTGATGACGAGCGGTTTTATTACAAATAGTAGAAGAGATATTTGTATGAAATCACATAGTTTGTCCGTACATCAACATTCAAAAATTATACGGTACTCGAATGTGTATAGAGGTTCAAAGTCAATTCAATTTTGTTTAATGAATACAAGTTGTAGACTTGCTTTGTCATTGATAATACGTGCGAGTCTTATCTTTTGAATTTTGCCACAAAATCATTATCTAAATTACCAAAAAAATATATGCCCACAAGTTGATTATAAATAATTACGAAATTATCAACCGCAGACTATCTCCAATTTGGTGGTTTTATGTTTTTTTATATTTTTGTTGACCCAAATGGTTTCCTAAACCAACCCACAAATCTTTGTTCGTTCTATCTCTGCTAACAACTTCACAATTGAATAACCGGTCTGTTAGTCGACTTTGAATGTAAAAAGCTGATAAAACACACATTACAAATTTGCCACTTCATTTTGCCACAATGATGTTATATAATAAAATTATGTTTCGATTTCGAAGATAAAAAGAAAATGTACTACAGGTATACAGTAAACGTTGTAGTCAACGAAAGCTGTTTTCATATACACTACATACGTTCGATACGAGAAAAAAAAGTTCTACTTACCCAAATTTTCTCCATAATTTCCGAGTCATTTATAAGTAGTTTGTTATCTTTTTTTCTTCGTTTGTTGTTTGTGAGTAACCATTGAGCTAAATATAAAAATAGTATTTAGCTAGATGCAAATAACTCAGAAATGGTGCAATTGTAACGTTTCATAACTTAAAGTATTGAAGGAAGCGCCAGGAGGAAAGTGGACAATACAAGTTATTTTGTCATTAGACAAATATGTAAAACTGTTCATCATTATTTATGTTATAGAATGGAAAAAAAAACTTTTTGCGAGTGAAGAAAATATTAATTTCAACAAACCCTGAAACACGTGTTCTCTAAAATTTTGTTTTATACAACTTTGTCTTTGGAAGCAGCCTACTACCTCTTACAGTTCTAGAGATATGGGTCATCCCTCCCAATTCTAGAAGTGGTCATGTTAAATTCGGAAAATTTTACTTCAAATTTAAAATAAAAAAATACTTCATGTTGAACTCCGAATAATTTTTGGAGAAAATACTTCATTTTTCAATTTGTAAATTCTATTGTAAATCTTGTATATTTAAATTTTAACGTAGCATGAAGTGAGGATTTTTTCCGTATAAATATGTTGTTTTTTTCCTGAAATAAATCATTGGAATACGAACAGTTGTGAGTTTCATTACTAAGTAGTAAATCTGGTGTCTGCGGACTAGGAAGAATATTCCCCCAGATAAAGTAGAATAAGACGGCCTGGGTGGTGTTGAACGTCATAGTAAAAGGGACGGCCTGGGTGGTGCAAAACGTCTACGAGTTTGGTCTACAAATAATTCTCTGGTAGAGATTATCACTGTAGAGATAGTATTTTATAGGTCATATCCCAGGATTGTGGCATTTTTACCCAAAACTCTGAGACACGTGCTCACTAAAATGTTATGCTCTACAGCTTTGCCTTTGGAAGAAATTTCGTACCTCTTATAGTTCTAGAGATATGGATCATCTCTCCCAATTCTAGAAGTGGTCATATCCCAGGATTGCGGCATTTTTGCCCAAAACCCTGAAACACGTCTACGCTAAAATTTCATTCTCTACAACTTCGCCTTTGACAGTGAATCTCCATATTGCATAGCTAAGGAAATAAACACGAAAAACTGTTTTTGTATATCGCCAAGAAACTCAGTTTCGTCGATTCCATTGGTCCCCTGACCCGATTCCCGCAAAAAGTTTTTCACAATCTTCTGACATCAAATCCTTTCATTTGACACCAACATGACCAATTTCCGTGCTATACTTGCTGAGATATTTGCGAGAAAGCTTCACCGACCCTCGAAAAACCGTGTTTTTGATCACTCCCTCGACCATATCTCCGGAACCACTTGATCGATTTTGCTCATCTTCGAACTTGAATCATGGGAGGCATGTATCTTTCAGGGAAAAAAGTTTAGGGTGATCGGTTGAGCCGTTTGGAAAAAAAGTGGACGGTTCAAATCCCGTGTCGGAAAAATTCTACATAGAATTTTTCTATGAAGTGTAGCGCATTCATAACGTCCTAAAGTTCACTCAAGCCTCAAAAGTTGGGTAGTGTTTGGTGTGTTTGGTGCCCATAACGACGTACACACTGAATGAATCGTATGACGTAACCCATATACGATGAACCTGTGTACGAAATATCTAAGCCTACATTTAGGCGAGATAATAATCATGCGCCTAACAATTCTTGGAGTAATTGAATAAGACGCTACATTCGCATTACTCTGAGACGTGGTTCGGAAGTCACGTTAAGCCGGTGGTCCAGACAACACTTGTTATTGGCTATAAAAAGCTGTTAGTGGAGTCTCTAAAATACAAAAATACAAATACAACACCTCAACACAGCCTCAATATTCAAACCTTCTAACATCTACCAGTTTAGTATTCAAGTATTTTAAACCGCTGACCAACGCTTCAAGTGCACGATTAATTGGCGATATTCGTTTGAAGCTGAGTGAATTTTTAGAAAGGAACACATTTGATAGTAGATCAAACGTTGCCCTCTTAGAGCGTTCGGATTTTTTGAATAATTTGAAATGAAGTGTCTAGCAATGAATGAACTTCCAACAACATATATCTCTTTCCTGATAGCGATAGCCATCGAAGTTTAGAAGAAACACGCCACTTCCGGTTAAAGTGACGGTCATTTTGAATTTGTTGAAAGTTGTTAAGTTCATGTGAGACTAGTGCCATGACTTCAAAGAAGAAACTACGTTTTTAAGTTGCTCAGTTTAGAAGATACATGCCACTTCCGGTTCACTTGGCGGCCATTTTGAATTTTGAAATTGTTCACAATATCGAGGTTTAGTTTCTGAATGACTCTGTAGAAGTTCATTTTCCCATATTTTGCTTATCTTACGAAATATGAACTTCTGAAAAAACTTTAGGAATTTGGAACTATAGTGCTCTCGCTAACGATTTTTTGTGACGCTAATGCTAACGCTAGTTTCAAAAAATATTAGCGTCGCTAGCGTGATTCGCTAATTTGAAAAACATTAGCATTACGGGAAAACAAGAGCTGAGAAAATAACAATTTTCTAATCAGACGAAACAACGCCATCTTCTCAAGGTATTTGAGTAATGTTTTCTTTTTTATTTTTAGGTAAGGAAATTAAAGTTACTGAGACACTCTCGTCTATTTTTGCTCGACCTCGGTGGATGTGATTTGGGTTTTGTGGAAATGTACTCTTATTGCATATTTCACAGCTGCGAGTCTGATCCGCAGTCAGGAAAAAGCCTCAGAGCGGTAGCGTAAATGATAAGACTGGCTGATTTGTTTGAGAGCTGGCTTCCACTCAAAAAAAGTACTCCGTTAAGCGCTGAATTTTAATTAGTTGAAGCGCTAAACGGAGTGCTTTTTTTGAGTGGGAACCAAGACTTAATTTGCATTTTGACAAGAAGGATTCTTGTATGAGAAGCGTTAAATTGTTTTATACAGGCTCGCACTTGCACAGGTTATTTTAGTGACATATCGCTTTACCGTTGTTCAACGCTACACAGCGCCCTGTGTACAATGTGATCGAAACGCACAAACATACTGTAACCAGGAGCGGCGTAAGCACAACGCACTAAGAAAGTAGCGATTGTATGAGAGCGAACAATTGCTTGTGCTGACACCTGCACAAAAATTTTCACAGCGTACTAATGCCAATGAAATTTGACTTTGTCTTTCCGTAGTTCGGTTCTGAGTTTCTGATGGCAGGCTATAAGGCAGCCTCAGCTACTTAGTTCAATATTTTCTCCATATTTTACCAGCTGACCGTTGAAAAGTTCGACTTTCCTAAACTGTCAATGCATGCCTTATGACCATCGTTTTGTCAGATTCACTCTAGGTGGCAGTTCAAATGGATGTTAAGTAGTTCTTTCTATGTTTAAATCATCTGTCCTGAAGCATGTAAAACCAAATGGCGAAATAACAAACTAACAAATAAATAAAATAAAAACTAAATCGCACAACGAAAAAAAGTTTAACGCGCGTGTAGCCCAAAAAAAAGTGACCTTGGAATGCTAAATTTCAGACATGTATGCGCACTTTAAACTGCTAACATCTCATGATGATTACACGTACTACATGTATAACGCATTCGTCACCAGCTGTTTCATTTGGGTTGTTATCTACGATCCAAAGTATACATTTTTTACGCTTGCGATTTTTATAGTCATTTTTTTTAGAACAAGGACTCTGTACCAAGTCTGTATACTTATTTTTCTGTTTTAAACTTTACTTTGAGCCCGCAATCACCTCCCACGAAATTACTTTCCTAAACAAGGAATTTGTGTCTGGAGAAATTACTAGCTCGGCTAGTTATTTTACTCAAAAATTTAAAAATGATCTGAGTTGGAATTAGGGACGCCTTCAGCAAGAGGCAGATGTAGTAGTTAACACAGATTGATCGAAGACAGATGAAGGAACGTGCGCAGGTAAACACTCAGTGAACTTGGATTACGATGGTCCTGGGTTCATGCATCATCGTTTTTCAGTCGGGAGTTAGTCGTCATCTGTGAAGGTTCAGATATGATGCAGCGAGATATCCAGACGGTTCTTGATCTTGATCTGTTTAAACAGTGAATCGATTGTCGGTCAAGATTTCGTCCAAGGTTCATCAGTGAAACTCTGTGAAGAGACAATAAAGTCACATTGACATGGGTACCAAGTTACTCAGGAGTGCAGAGGGGAACGAAAAAGCTGATTAGTGGGGCAGAGAGGGAAGCAGTTCCAGATTCATTGAGCCAGAACCTGCTGCCAGTAGACATGCAGGCTCAATTACGTCCTTAGTGAGGGTGAAAATGAATCGGTGCCACCATGATAGATGGGAAACACACCAAGCCTGCTGCAAACAATCTAAAGAATTTTTGATCGGATGTAATGTAATGTCTAAAACACAAAATTCTTTTGAGCCTCAACAGAAGAGAATTGTGGAGAGAGCTTGTGGGAATCTTAACAGATCACAAAAGTTTGAATTACCATCTCAGCAAGATGGGAATCGTTGCAGACCTGACATGCAGGGGTTGTGGACTAGAATCAGAAACGGCAAGGCATTTCATATACACTTGTCCGGCTTTAAAGGGTCTCAGAATGAAGCTCTTAGGAGACTTCTATCTGAACAGCAGCTGAATCTGAAGTTAGCCAACGTGCTTTCCTTTACCGCAAGGAACCCGAAGCATACAACTTAACAAGAAAGAAAATTCAGGATGTGAAACAGACGCAAGTGCATTTAATTTACCTCTATATTATTTTGTGGTCCTAGGACGTCAAAATAATATTTCGGAACGAGGCGCAGCCGAGAACCTAGTTGACTCCACCGAGATCCGAAATATGTTTTTGCTGTGAGTGGGTCACATATACTTTTGTGTACAGAGAGCTTCAAAGCTTTCCAACAGTACTACAAAATTACTCGAGGTACACAAAAGTATTTTGTAATCTGTCGCACAAACTGAATTATGTTTCCTAAATAAGTCAACCTACCAATGGCACCTATCTTTTTCCAATGATATCGAAGCGGGAAAGTGGAAAAATACCTTAGAGATTTCCCCTCATTGACACACCTTCATAAATATCATTCGCATGTCAGATAACTAAAACTCAGCTGACATCTGAGGCAGCTATTAGAAAGATTATTAAACGAAACATAAAAGGAAACACTCTCTAATCAAAATTTAACTGAAAAGCAAATTCATTAACGCTCACACTTTTTAGATAACGTAATTTATTTAACATGGCCGCAAAGATTAAAGCAGGACCCGTCGTTGATATTTTGGGAGATGAAATGACCCGCATAATTTGGTACGGTTTTGTGTTCATTGATAAACGTTCGGCTATTGCAATAACTTTGTCGTGTTGTTTCTAGGGACCTTATCAAAGAGAAATTAATCTTACCATTCCTTGACATTGAATTGCATGTGTACGATTTGGGTATTGAGCATCGAGACATGACCGACGACCAAGTGACGGTTGATTGTGCCGAAGCGATTAAAAAATACAATGTTGGCATCAAATGTGCAACAATCACACCGGACGAAGCGCGTGTTAAAGAATTCAACTTGAAACAAATGTGGAAGTCTCCGAATGGAACTATTCGTAACATTTTGGGAGGCACCGTGTTCCGAGAGGGTGAGACATTGAATCTATTTGGACGCAAAGATTACTAAGATAAACTTCTTTCAGCAATTATTTGTAAAAATGTTCCCAGGTTAGTAACTGGATGGGATCAACCGATTATCATTGGACGTCACGCTCACGCTGATCAGTACAAAGCAACCGATTTCGTCGTACCTGGTAAGTATTCGTGTATTGTTCATAAATAGCGGCGAGTTAGAAACGAATCCTAGAACGAGATGGAGATTCATATCTCCTGAAGAACTTCCGTCTCTCTTTCTCCGAGATGCTACATCCACCTTCTCAGTGTCGTTGAATGCTATATTTGGGTTTGTAGCCGTTCACAAAGGATTAAACTTTTGGTGTGATTGGAAGGGTGGGGTTCTGTTGACTGTCAATGTTTGAACAAGAAATTTATCACCTCAAGCAGAGAACATTTCTTGTCGAGCCGTTGTTCTTACCAAAGTATCCAAAGACGAAAATTTTCTACTCTTTTTTAGGTGCTGGCACTCTGGAGCTGAGATTTGTACCTGAAAATGGTGGAACAGAAATTAGTCATGTCGTACACCAATACAAAGGCGCTGGTGTAGCCTTAGGAATGTTTAACACCGATGAATCAATTATTGACTTTGCTCATTCCTCGTTCAAGTACGCACTAGGTCGCAAATATCCGTTGTATTTATCAACCAAAAACACCATTCTGAAGAAGTATGACGGACGATTCAAGGACATTTTTGAAGAGATTTATGTCAAAGAGTACAAAGAACAATATGAAGCCGTTGGTATTTGGTACGAACATCGTTTGATTGATGACATGGTTGCCTATGCCATGAAATCAGAAGGAGGCTTTGTTTGGGCTTGTAAGAATTACGACGGTGATGTACAGTCCGACTCTGTTGCCCAAGGATACGGTTCGTTAGGTCTTATGACATCGGTGTTGATTTGTCCGGATGGTCGTACTGTCGAAGCAGAAGCAGCCCATGGTACAGTCACGCGTCATTATCGTTTCTATCAGCAAGGCAAAGAAACTTCGACAAATCCCATTGCGTCGATATTTGCATGGACACGTGGATTGCTCCATCGGGCGAGACTCGATGACAACGATGCCTTGAAGAAATTTGCTGAGACTTTAGAGTCCGTTTGCATCAACACAATTGAATCTGGCTTCATGACCAAGGATCTTGCCATTTGCATCAAGGGAATGAACAACGTCACAAAGGATGACTATTTGGAAACATTTGCGTTCATGGACAAATTGGCAGACAACTTGAAAAAAGCATTGGCCTGACTACCTGTGTCGAGTCGATTGTGATTTCTCTTTTCGATTTATTTTCAAAATTGACTGTTCAATGTCATGAGTTTTTGATTACGTCTCTTGATAATTTATGCGATTATTTTTTTCTGTAGTTTTATTGGTGGATGTGAATTGCGACGACAACAATTCAATTGATCATTTGACAACAATTTTTTATGTTATCTACGAATGTGTGTGCACCACAAGGTTTAGCACGATTTTATTAAATAAATTATTTGTAATGAAAAGAAATCTTTTTGGCTTTTATCGCAAATCTACAAGTGACATATTTATAGAATGTCTAGTACTACCGTTACCAAGCCACTGAATAGCACGTGTAGACAATCTCCACTCCATAGATACTGAATGGAATTAGTAAGCTCTTTGAATGCGTAGATAAGTAAAACAGATCTGACCAAACGTCTGGGAAAAAACTTTCCGAAAACTAAACATACTGCCACACCATATGGAGGAAATTAATAATCGCATCTACTCTACCCCCTAGGCGATAAATTAGGATATGCATAATTAGCGAGTGCTTTATAAAGCGCCAAGCTTCTACACGTCCCATAAGGATCATATGGATAAGCACAATACTCACCTTGGGTTAAGGTTGACACCTGTGCTCATCTGCTTTTTTCTTCCACCAAGTCTGCATCCCTCGCGTTTCATTGCCATAATCACCTTAGCTGTTTTGGGCCCAATTAGTAGTATATTACTGCCGTCTCGTCGGGCCCGCAACCGGCTCTAGGACAAAATTTGTCTAGACAAAATAATCCCGACAAAATATCCCCGGACAAAATTACCCCGCTCGAAATAACCCCAAGGGGACGAAATAACCCCAAGGGGACGAAATAACCCTGATGAAAAGTAAGTAGACGTAATAACACCGGACAAGATAACTACCGATAAAACAACACGAGAAGGAATAACTATACGTGAAACACGCTTTACATGTTGGGGGCTCTACCCCCTCACCCCCGTGTCTACGGGCTTTATATCGCCTACGACGAACTAAATTACGACCTACAGGCGGCCGCGGTAGGTAAAATTACTACCTTTGTGCTCATAAATCTAGTACTGTTACAACATTTTTGACGTAAGTTTCGCTAAAATTACTTTATACTGATCAAAGAATGTACGAAAATATAAGAAAAAGTTTACTACTTCGTTTTGTCAATATTTGAGTTACAATTTTTTTTTAAAAGATCCGGCAATTAGTGTTAGACACTTTCAATTTGTTTTCACTATCTTTCAGCCCACATACGTGTCTTCATTATAATAGACTCGATTATGGTCGAGTCGACTATAATAATATCATTATCACCGTCACCGTTCGCAAGCAACTCGACTATAATTCTTCGATTAAAACTCCGAAAAATCTGCAATAATTGGCCCATTAGAGGCTCCGATATTATAAAATAATTTTAACGAGACTTTAGAACTTATGTCAAAAATGTTTCAACATGCGGCGGTTCACGTGCATCACATTCACCAATCGCAATCGCATAGGCTAATTCTACTCTAATCGTTGTACATGCCGATCATCCCATCTTGTATTTGAAGATCTATTCCATAAAATACGATAAATTGTATATTGATCTCGCGTTTCATTTCCAACAATCCCTCAAACCGTACTAAATTTATGAACACAAATGTAGCAGTTTTGCAGTGGCTCTGGCCCCAAACCCCGCTAGGGACTCTGCCCCTCAGAATTAAATTTTTTTTTCTGTCTCCCAGGTCTACCATAGTAACTTACAACTTACCGTATGACACAGTTGTATCACACATATTCTCTACTTTGGATTCGCTACTCGATCCGCTGACATAGCTAACAAATCGTACTCGAGAACTAGGGACGCCGTTGGCTTATGCTTTATAGGAATCGTACGTGTCTGTGTGTGTGGCTTTATTGGAATTCGGAAGGCGCTCCAATTTTTCGGACTACCTGCCCAACAGCCGGTCCGACGATCTCTGAGCCGACCTTCTAAATTAATTTCTGCCAACCTGAGCGTATAATTTGATAATATAGATCCAATCTGCGTATGTTGTCAACCCAAAGCGCCGTTTGCAAAGTAAATTAATTTTTTTTTATTAAATCACATTTCAGGAATTAGTGGCAAATGTAATGGAGCTGCCGTTCAAAACCGAATTCTACAAGACACTACAAATGCACTGGCCGACCAATGGAAAGGTTATACTCCACTCTTCGAATATTAATGTGACGGACGATACGATAATCCTTTACCAAGCATACAATAGTTCAATTGCTGAGTACGCTGTCGCCCATCAAACATTTAGCAATTGTAAAGATTTCAGTACCAACAGAATGACATGGTTGAAGCCCAATTTCTGCTGGATGATGTATCGTTCCGGTTGGGCCACTAAGCCCAATCAAGAACGTATTCTCGCTATAACCATGAAAAAAGTACATTTTAACGAGATTTTGATGAAGTCCGTATCAACGTCAAAGAGAGAAATTGCAGCGAATAGTGAAGGTAAAGGTAATCAGTCGGCAGTTGTAGATGTGAGACTGCAATGGGATCCAGACCACGATCCCTTCGGCGGAAAGTTAGAACGACGTGCAATTCAAATTGGCATACGTGGAAAGGCTCTAGACATTTTTTTAACGCAACAAATTCTAAGTATTTGTGACATAACCGACTTTGTCCGGGAACAAAGTAAAAATGTTGAGTCAGAGAGATTGGATTTCCTATGTGTGCCGGCAGAATGCGTTTACACCATTGATGATGAGCTATTGCGAAATCACATAAAGTTGGATTAATACTAATTAATAATAGACGTGACTTCTGCCGTCATATAAGGAAAAAAACTTAGAGAAAATCAGCGAATTTTCTACGAAATTTCCCGAAGAGATTCTCGGCGATTATTTTGTTTGATTTTGTCGTTAATTTGATTGTTTCCGCGAAACTCGAAGATTTTCATCGCTGATTTTCTCTAAGTTTTTTTCATTATGACGGGCAGATTCATGGAGTTCCTCTGGGTAGTAAATTAAGCAAATTAATCAAAATTGTGAGTAAAAAATTAAGTAAACAGCTTCTGGCTTCATTTTTACGACCTGATGATTAATCAGTTCTATTATAGGGAGTATAATTAATTAAGGAAGCTCGGTCTGCAGTCGGTTCAAATTAAATATTAAGCGAAAACACATGTCACTGTAAAAAAGGTGAAAGCGGGAAAGCAGGAATGAAAATGCAGCCAACATGCAACGATTCTGTTTATTGTAAAATAAATAAATAATAAGAAAAAATTTAACAAAATAATTTAAGTAAAATAGGAAACTGTAGTGGAAATGAGCAGTGAAACCATTCGTCAGCAAAATAAATAAAATCCGTTTGAGATGAGGTCAGGTCGCTCTGGTCGATTCCAGAAGACAGGTCGGTGTCAAAAAAGTTCGTTCGACAATGTTGAATCGGGATGGGGAAACGAGTACATTAATGTGCACTCGGTTACGACTCGGCACTTGAAAAGTATGAGTAGAATTTTACAATTCGGCCTGTTGCCGAAAACCAGTTGAAGTCATTTTAACACATAAATTTCAACTCGACAACAGGCTGCTGCGATCTGCATTCACAGCAGGATATCTCGAGTAGGCAGCCTGGTGGCAAGTTAAAACTTATATGACGATAACAGAGAGTTTGGGCAAAGCGACTTTAGCCAAATTTATAACATATACATATGTACATAAGTAATAAGCTACATGTTTACGTTAAAAGTTAAAAGTTTAAGTTATAAGTTATAAGTTACAAGTTTACGGTACAAGTTATTAGTTTATAGCCCAGATCAGTATTCTAACTGACCCAGATCAATATTCTAACTAACCCAGATCAGTACTGATCAGTTTTAAAACTGATCCGAATCAGTACTGATCAGTTTCGAAACTGATCCGGGTCAGTAACGATCAGTTAAGAAACTCATCCAAATCAATACTGATCAGTTTCCAAACTTATCACTGATTATCAGTTTCAAAACTGATCCGAATTAGTACTAATCAGTCTGCCAACTGATATGAATCAATACTTATCAGTTTTAAAAGTGATACGGATCGGTACTGATCAGTTTCAAAGCTACTAATACAAATTAGTTTTGAAACTGATCAGTTCTGATGCGGATCAGTTTTGAAACTGATCAGTACTGGTATGCATCAGTTACAATATTGATCTGGGCTATGAACTTAAAATGTTAACTTCTAACGTACACTTGTAACTTATAACGTAAACATATAACTCAAAACAAATAGCTATATATATATATGTTATAAATTTGGCTATAATTGGCTTTGCCCAAACTCTCCAACATTTTTGGCACCAAGCAGCGTTTTTTATGGTTACTTAAACTTCTCAAGTACGCACCCTGGTGCCACATTGGAACCGAGTGTATAATAATGTACTCGTACCCCACTCCTACCTTGTCATAGAAAATGTTTTGGCACCAGGCTGCCCAGCTTGAAATGGAGACTTCTGTTTATTACAATTTTCCTCCATCAAAATGTTCTATACGACGATGGCATAAATGACAAAGGACGAGTGAGTCTAATGAATGAAATTCTAATTTCATCGTCTTCTAGAACATTTTCATGGAGTAAAATTGCAACAAACAGAGGCCTTAAACCAACATAGAATAATTTCGCTCGTTTCAATGCCTAAAATGTTAAATTTACAGCAAAGAAAAATAAATAAATAAAAACAAAATTACGTAAAAAATACTAAAAAAAATTATTTTTACTTTTTCGTTTTTGATTTCTTCATTACATATTCATCGGAGAGTTTCTGGAACGGTATTTCGATCAAAGGTGACAAAACAATCGCGGCGATGTAGCTTATTAACAAAATCCCGCATATTGTTGGCGCCTAAGACAATTTTTTTTAAATAATTGTTTGAACTAACGAACCAAACAAAAATCAACTTACTATGCTATACGTATCATAATGAGGACTCGCATCTAAATTGGCGTTAAAGAATATGATGATCAACGGATGTACAAGGTACATAACATATGTAACTTTGTTAACGTGTACAAAAAGTCTATGCGAAACAAATGTGTTCATCATTCCACCGTAGCCAATATGGCACATCACTACTATGGAGCCAATAAAAAGACCCATGAAAAAGCGTCCAAAAGACAAAGCCAATGCGAAAATAAGACTTGTTGCGCCGGTGAACGATGTGGAGAAAAGTGTTGCAACGAATGTCACGATGGCACCAGTGCAATATGAAACGGTGATGAAACGATTTTTCGGAAATTTTTTGTCCTTTATTTTGAACATCACATAGCCAACAGCACAACCTATGAGAACAGAAACAGTTAAACCTTGTCTTGACTGTTGCGATTTGTTGTTGCTTCAAAAACTTGACTATGCATCAGAAGTGCACCCACTCGACTCAAAAACCGACGAAATTCTTTTTTCTCGTTTTTCACTCCTCGTTAGTTTTTTTAGGAAATCGATTAGGATTGAAAAAACGACCAAATAATTCAACCAAATGCGAAGAAATACAAAAATGTTTTTTAACGAAAGTGAAGAAATGGCAAAATTAATTGACTAATTGCAATGAAACGACAAAAAACTTCACTTTTCGCTATGAAGAAGCAACAATAGTTATTTGCGTAACAAAGAGCAAGAGCCGAAAGTGCTTTTCTCCATTTTTGGAGATTTTTTTTTGTTAATTTGAAAAGCAAGAGTGAGAAAACGACAAAAAAGATCAATCAAGATACGAAAAAAATCTTCCAAATGTGAAGAAACGACGAAAAAAGCCAAATCAACGAAAATAATTTTTTTGCAATTCACAAAAGAAAATTTTGAAACAAATTTAAAAAAAGCTCGTTTTTGTTGGTGAGCTGCAAAAAACGTTGTTTGATACACGTTAGTTTAACGCACTAGCTGTGTTCCCGAACTCGCCTTCGGTTTTTATCGGCAATCTCACATCATACGTAACTTGTATTTGTGTGACGTTTGATATCGTATGAGGCAGCTTTTTTGACGGTATGGAAGGCTTACAAGAAAAGTTTTCTCGCACGGTTTGACGACACAGACACAATTACAAAAACCGTTCTTTCTGCCGCTGCGCTGTAGATATGATGGTATTTTCTCACACGCTCGCTCGGCAATGCCACATCTCGTGTGAGAAAATACCTTCACACCTACCTTGATAGAAATATTACTATTTTGTCGTTTATTAAGAGTAGCGACAACTACTTTATTTTTTCAACCCCTCCTGTCCGTCCGTCTGTTCATTAAACCTTACTGCACCTAGATGTACCTCACTTCCGATAATGTTTAGGGTATTGAGTTAGCACAAAAGGTGGAAATTTCAAGCCGAGACTTTCGATGTAAGCAAATTCACCAAGTGGTCTATCATGAAGCTTAATACCTTTGAAGATGGCGAGATTAGATCACAAGATGTGCACACATTGTTAATGAAGCCAACAACTAATCAACTTCACACGAGAAAAATCGTCATACCTGCCAAATACGGATGCATACGGTTCCACGGTTCAATATAAAATTCGTCGAGATGGTACAATACTGAGTCAAACCTGGAAAAAGATTACAGTTTCTGTAGCACCTTCTCGTAGGAGAACGTAATGTTTAAGGTTTTCCTCTGTGCGAACGAGACTTTTTTAAAACGAACCTGGGCAGAAGGTTCATGTCTACATTTAAATAGATTCCACCTGCTGTCAGTGCTGCTATAAGTGCCAAAAAAATTGATTTAGCGGTTGCTGGATATCTCGCATGAACGAACAAAATGAACAAAATCACAATGTAAAATTGCATATCACACGCTAAATACCAAGACCAGCTCAAGCACAAGTCTGGCACTTTGAAGATGTTGTGAATGTAGAAGACACTGTACCAAAATGTAGTCCTAGAGTAAGTTTCATGTTAGCGTACGAGACGAAATGAACATAAAAGCTACTCAATTACGGCGTGGCATATGAATCGAAGCTGCCATCAATGTAATAAGTGGACGCCTCTTTTGTGTAAATGGCTAATATGTGGCCGACTCCAATAGCAAAAAGAAAGGCTGGGGTGAGTCTGACGAAGTTGTAAAGTGTTTTTTTTTTTTTTTAACTTAGGACAAATGTGATTTAAACCTACCTTATGTACCGGTGGATAACTCTCTTGAAAAACATTTTTAGGTTCGCGACGAAACAATTACTTCTAATTTCAGATAATGTTCCTTCGTCCTTCAGAAAATTGTACACTACCAAAAAAGCACTGCGAAAATATGAAAAAAAATATTTTGAGTTCTCTGCAAAATTGTTTTCGCTTAGGGCTGGTTAAAATACGCCTCTGTTGCAATTTTACTCAATGAAAATGTTCTAAACGACGATGAAATAAGAATTTCATGCGATAGACTGGTCCTTTGTCTAATGCAATGAACTTCTTATGGCATCGTCGTGCAAAACATTTTCATGGAGAAAAATTATAACAAACAGAAGTCTCCAGCCTGGTGCCGAAAAATTTTCTATGACAATGTTGGACTGGGGAACGAGTAAAATACTATTCACTAGGTTATAATTCTTTATAAATCTATAAATCTTTAATTTCATTGTAACGGTAGTAGGAAATACTATACGTCACATAAATTTCAACTCGGCAAAAGACTGCCTGCCTACTGCCAAGTTATTCTACTATGAATGTAGAGGGCAGCTGCAGCTTGGTGCCAGATGGAAATTTATATGACGTCTAACATTTTTCGGCCCCAGGCTGTTTTCTATAAGGCTAATGGCTAATTCCATCGGTACCGTACCCTGGGTAACGAATTTCATCTCTTTCACTCTTCCAATTTGATTTATATTAACATGAGACAAAACACATTCTATCAGGTGACATGATAGCGACCGATGGAATTATTCTTATACTTATTAAGTACGCTGCCTGGTGCGCAGTCAGAAACGAGTGCATTCATTTCTCCATCCAACACTGAAGAGGGAACGTTTTCGGAACCGGGCTGCCTTTTGGAATCGAGGGTCACCCATTAAGTGTAGAACTACGGCTCCCCACGACTTAAAATTCAGATTACACTCGCACGATTTCAACTTTGGATGTTTCTTTTGTTTGGAACAAAAGAAATATTCAAATCGTGCGACTGTAACCAGTCGATTTGAGAGAAAGAGTAAGCATCGATCATGTACCCTAGATGCAGAATCTGCAAAAATGTTGTGTCCGTCCGTCTGTAAGCACGATAACTCTCGAGTAAATGTTGACCGATTTCCAAATCTTTTTTCCCCTGAACGGTAGTACCAAAAGCGCTTTTGGGATTGCACATTTTGAAGCCTTTGTACATAACTCGACTAAATCTCTTTAGAGTTTCTAAAATATTTTTGAAATTTTTTTGGAATGACCGATAATGTATGGAAGAAATTTTCTTAATTTTTAACCTTTGGACTCAGCGACGGCCATAAAACTGAGTCTCTACTAGAGTCCAACCTGTTTTTTCTACATAAATCGGGCAAATCGTATCCGATTTTCGAAAATCTTTTTTTCCTGAAAGATAAAATTGAATACGAGATTGAATTTGAGCAAAATCGGTCAAAAACTTTCCAAGTTACGGTATAAAAAGTGGTCAAAAACGTGATTTTTTAAAGGTCTGTGGAACTTTTTGACTTATCTCTCTGCTAAAATCTCTGCACGAAAATCGCTCTTCAAGATTCTGATTGAAAGATATGGACCTCAGAAAATCATGAAATTTAAGTTAGTGAAAATCTTTTAAGTGATTTGGGCTGTAGGATCGCGTTCACGCTAGACCCTAGACGATATTTTGTCGTTTTTCGTGAATATTCCTTTAATGATGAGGTTTTTTGTGTAGTTTTGTAGAGAAAAAAGAGGCGAATTTTTTAGTCAATGCAAGTATGGGTCAGTAGCCCAATTGTTTTGGTCATACCCACAAAGCCACCCCCCACAAGATATTTATTTGATGAGCAAATCACAAAAAAATGGTTTTTGAAATTTCTAAACAATTTTCAAAGTCTTCGAAAATTCAAAAACTCTGAGAATTCACCATTTTTAAGCTTCGACCGGCCTTGTCGAAAAGGTTCTTATTTTCGAGGACTCCCTAACTATTTTTAACTGAAAGTATGTTTTTCCTTCTATAAAATGACGAATGGTCCGATTGAAGCTATTGAATTGATTATTGCATTATGAGGAGAGTGCCCCCTCACCCTCACCCCCGCGCCTGCAACTGAACCTGCGTCGGGCGGTCTTGATTACGCCCTGCAGACGTTCATGTGACTCTGCCCCTAAGATTCTGAAAGGTGGTATATTCCCCCTCGACCTCTTGGGCTCTGTTGTCAGGTTTTTAGAGAAGCTGTTGAAGTCATTAAGAGGCTCTGCCCCCTCCCCCCGTACCTGCGGCGAGCTTCAATGCCCTGCACGCGGCCTTACATTCATGGAGCTCTCACCCAAACCCTGCAAGGGGCTCTGCCCTTTAGACCCCGCAATTGGCTATATTCCCCTTTCAACACCGCTTTTTTTTTCCTTGGTCCCTGTTTCGACCCCATAACACAGTTATTATCTTTAATGCATAGCGGGCGGTATTGTTGTGTTACATTGACGGTTCAATGTATACATAAAATAAATGCCACGAAATTGCACGAAACTGTGTAAACTGCACGAAACCACTTATAAGCTGCACGAAACCATGTAAATCTAGTTACTGTGTAAGGTATGAAACGCTCTCATCGTACTAAACGAAAAACATGGCCGCTTTGTTGTTGTCAAAGCGAACGTGTGGAAAATATGTGAAATTTTTTGGTGTGTTTTCAACATACCGCTCGCTTATGCATTAAAATTTTGAACTGAATTGGCTATGATATGCAGTTGTAACACATCTGCGATTACGACACCTCGCCTTTGGCTCGGATATCGCAAACTTTCGCAGATGTGTTACAACTAAATTACATAGCCAATGCAGTTAATAACTATTAATGATGCCTTCACACTATCTACAGCGCTATGTAACAGACAACAAAAGTTAATATCGAATTTACAACGATAACTGCATCCAGGGGTTATTTTGCTGGGTTGTTTTGTCCGGGTTAATTTTGTCCAGGGGTTATTTGGTCCAGGGATGATCTTGTCCAAGAGTTATTTTGTCCGATTACCCATGGTTTCACAGCTGAATACTGCATCAACTGGTGTGTGGGTATATCTAGTCTTAAAAAATGGGATAAAATGTACTCACCTTAATACGAAGAAAATATCCACATAGAACATAATAGCTAATATTGGTTGAAATTGGATCTGTTCAATTGTTGCAAACACTTCTGGAAGATTGTCATACGCGAACATAGTAAAAAATCCTACGTGAATTAGTAACACCCAGCAGCATATCACTGTTCTGTAAGAATAAATTTTAAGAATAAAAACAAATTCCGATCTCTGTGGTTACCTTAGGCCATTAATGGAATTTATAGCAGTCGGTGATGAGGTTGTACTGAATATTGAGGCAACATTGTCATAAATCGAGAAACATTTTAGGAATCTCTTTAGTCCATCTCTGTTGGTATTTTTTAAAAGTGAGTTAGCGAAACTGAAGAAAATTACTAAAGTTACGATGGCCGAAATTCCCCTAAATAAGGAAAATAGAAGAACACTACAATTTTGTCTGTACTCCAGTAAATAAATCGAACTTACAAAAATATTGCACTAACTTCAGGTCGATTCAAAAAGTTCTCAAAATCCACATTCCTTACTTCAATTACGTCCAATGTTGCGTTAAATAGTTTTTGAAAATTCAGTTGTGACTTTGAAAAAAAGCTTTTCGACAAAAGTTCGATGTCAGCAATGGAACAAGAACTCGGCAAACATAAACCCAATCGGAACGTGTTTGCAGACTGTGGACAATTTAATTAAAATTCCATGTTCTTTGGGTCTTAAATCTAATTCTAACTTTTATATGAAATAAATAGTCAACTCGTAAAGGGCTCTCCGGATGTAAGAAAACCATTTTGAATTTCATTTCCATTTTCGAAATTGTTGAAATCAGATTTTTGTCCATAGTTTTTGGAATGTCGGGTGACGAAGGGAACTTGGGTGGATTGTTTAAATAATCGCAGCTGCGTCTCGAGCCGAGCCATGCATTCGATCCCCAAACTGCAGATCCATGATATGTACCAGATGCATCCATTACTGAAATTTTATCAAATAATTGTCTATAAAGTCATCCAAAACTAATATTAGGACCCGAGAAAATATAAAGGTCACGTCATTATTTGAACTCATTTTAACATAACAGTCTTGCAAAGTGGTGCTTACGGAATTTCTGGTAAAAGGGGTTCCTCAGGGCTTACTACCTGGTCCGGTTTTGTACACGTAGTTTTTGAATATACTTCCTTCTCGACGCAAAAGGAAGATGCAGGAAACATCTGTGGTTTCAGGTTACGCAAAAACACAAATGAACAAAAAATTGTCATCCATACTTTCCTCACAAGCGTATTTGTAAACTAATAAAAATGATGGCGAACTGTTTCAGATATAGAGCACACAACAGCCAACGAAGAACCGCTAATTATTCGCTGTCATTTACGTCTGGAGCGTGAACTGAAAATCCAGTTTAAAGTAATGTTGTGTTTTGAGCCCCGTTTCAATGGTATAGAATCGATGGATATCTATTTCACAATGGAAAGAACTGACAAAACTTTCCTCTTCCAGGCATTTTTTAATGAATGAATAAAATTGGTGTAATACCAATTCCATTTATAAAACCCTAATTTCATCTAGTTGTAGTCCAGAAATTATGAGAGACGAAAATTCCAAAAATATCGATCCTTCTTGCGTATGTAATATTGTTCGAGAACTGCAGGAGGATATATATATGTCACCAGATGAATGGATCATGTCCTTATGAACCTTCATGCTACTGCTACAAGTTTTGGTACAAAATGTGTCGATGCCGATGCCAACAATATCAATTGACTAGTTGTAGCACAGAACCACGCTATGCATGCTCATTCATTTTGTTTTTACAGGTAAAATTCAATAACAAATAAAGTGTTAACTGTTTTTTTTTGCTGTTAGAAGTCTTCTTTTTTCTATATTAAAAACAAAGTAAAAGCTAATAAAAAATGTTTACAAGAATATCTGAAAGAATAAATTATAAGTAAATCTACGATATTGTTGTTCATGTTGAGAAGGTTAGTAACATCATTTAACATCATTTGCCTATTTTTATTACTAATAAATAAAACAAAAAATTAAAACCTAAAAAAGCTTCGAAAATAACTGAAGCTTTTTAGACCTGTACTAAAAATGGAGTGCTATTGCGTTTACCACGACGTTTGTAACCAGTCGGATAGGGATCTGGCAGTTGGTGTAAATAAGAGAAATGTGCAAAAAACATATGAAGGGACCCGTACGTATCAGAATAGATACGGCAAACAGAGGTGATGTTACGAAAAGACTGGAACGTATTTAAGTAAATGTGCGTTCACATTAGACTGTATTGGAAATTGCCGTAGGGCAATTTTGAAAAACCCGTACGAAGTAACGGTGTAAAAAAATTCTCCGAACGCACAAAATTGACCTCCAAATAGAGAAAAATGTTCTCCTCAATTTTGTCTACAACATAGCAAAAAACTATTTTTGGGCTAGGGCGACCTTAGTACTGACCTAGGGCCTTAAATAGAGGCCTCGGATACATACTTCCATAGACAAAAATGTTTCCCTCAATTTGCTCTGCAACATAGCAAAAAACATTTTTTTATGTTAGGGCCGACCTTAGGACCGACATGAGGCCCACTTGAACCCTAAGCACAGGCAAAAATTCTTCTATAAATTGTCGGCCGTGCCGAGGTCTTTCAAACAAAAAAATGTTTTTGAAAATCGGAATCAAAAACCACATAAACGGCCCCTAGCCCGATAGTTTATAGAAGAAAATTTTATCCGATTTTCAAAAATCTTTTTTTTTTCTGAAAGATATTTGAAAAACTGAATACGAAATTGAATTTGGTCAATATCGGTCAAGAGCTTTCGAAGTTGCAGTTGAAAAAGTGGTCAAAAACGTGATTTTTTTAAGGTTGGTCCTTTTGGACTTATATGTCTGCGAAATTAGTTAGGAAATCTCTTTTCAAGATTTTGAATAAACAGAATAGATGTATCAAACAGAGTTGATGTTACGAAAAGTAAGTAAGTAAGTAAGTAAATGTCGCCTTAATTCTTAAGTGTATTAAATTGCGTCGACGTCAAATTGGATTGGATATTGCTGTAAGGGCAATATTGAAAAAATCGTCCGAAGAAACGGCGCAAAAAACATCTCCAAACCTTAAAGAAATTAAAAAAAAGGAAAAAATTTGAACAAAAATTGCACTAAGCCCGATCTTAGATACTTCCACGAACAAAAAAGTTCGCCTCTTTTTTCACCAAATATTGTGTAGGATCGCGTAGCGTGAGCTGGGCCCACACCGAGGACTCTACAGCCCGAACCACTCAACAGATTTTGACTAATTTAACTGATTTTCTAATGTCCACATTAAATCTTCAAGAGTGATTTATGTTCTATTTTGCAGTGATATAAGTGAAAAAGTTCCACCAACCTTCAAAAAACCACTTTTTTTACCACTTTTTCGACCATAACTTCGAAATTTTTCTACTGATTTTGCCTAAATTCATTATTGTAATTAATTTTTTGATTATCTTTCAGGAAAAAAAATGTTTTTGAAAATCGGTTGAGTTTTACTGAAGTTATCGCAGTGACCAGCGGCGCGGAGTGTAGGGGGCAGGGGGGCAAGTTCCCCCCACGAAATGATCCATGGTGGGCAACGCCCTCCATGTCGATAGGAATAAACATAACAAATTAAACGGATGGCAAATTTAATCACTTTCTGAACAGAAATGGTACATTCAATGCATTTTCCATCCTACAGGATTATCAAACCATTTTATATTTGACGTTTTTTCAAGGTCCGACAAATTATTTTTTAATATTTTGGAATACATAGCTCAATTTTCAGCGTTATTAAAACTTCTAGCCCATACATTTTTGAAGTCACTTCTTGATGAATAGGTTACGTGAGTGAACCGAGGTTCAGCACCTAGGCCGCCTTTTGGTCTGTTGTGCTTAACCACAACAAGCAGCATACATCTGTAGAGTTTTCAACGAAACGGGCCTGAATTTTTCATGAGAATGTCACAGAATTGGACCCTAACGGCCAGAACAGACTCGTTTTTCGAAAGTTTCCAATAATTTAAATTTTAATCAGGACTTTATAATATTTATTGAAAAATCTTTAATTGCTGTGGGTTCGATTACCCCCATGGACGGTAAACAACTCGGCGCCGCTGGCGGTGACAGACGGACGGACGGACAACGTTTTTATTGTTGATTCGTCATCTAAGCACCAGGATCGATGCTCCCCACCTACTCCCGGGTCGAAATTGGGGTGGTTACAAACGTCGTGGTAAACGCATAAGACTTCGCAACTTCGTACGGGTCTAAAGATGTATAAAAGATGAACAAATAACGTAACAATGATATATTTTGCTACATTACTTTTCCATCATTTTTACATTCCAAATTTGAAACGAATTTATGAAAAATTAATGAACAAATGATGGAAAAAAAATGCAAATAATGTTAAAACGATGTACAAAAGATGGAAAAATAGAGCATTTAATGTAATCAATTTCACATTATGAACATGACTTGACTTGGACTGTTTTTGTTTTTCGTCACAATTTTCACGTATTTTAATTCGACGATCAAGACATTTAGTTTGGTTTCTTGTTGGTGTTTTAACTTTACTTTTCAGCATATCTTTTGTCGGGAACGGGTTGGCTCAGTGATAGCGTACTTGCCTTCCGCCCAGAAAACCCGGGTTCAGTTTTCCCGGTGAAGGCAAATTCTGTATAGGATTTTTCTTCGATGTCTAGCATTTAAGTAACGTTCCTAAGTGTACCCGAGCTTCATAACACGGATAGTGGAGGAATTTGGTGCCCTCAACGAACCGCACACAGAAAAATGACATGAATGACGCAACCCATTCACGATGAATAATTGTGTGTACAAAATATCTGAGTCTAAAAGTATAACTTTTAGGCGGAGATATAAATAATTAGCACTGAAAGAAATCCTATGTTGTTGCTAGCCTAATGGCGTGGTTCGGAATTCACGTTAAGCATGTGGTCCACACTCACCAACCCGCACTGGCCCGCGTGATGTTTCATGGCTAAATACCCCTAAAATGGTGTAGATGCTTTTCTAATTTGGAATGTAAAAATGATGGAAAAATAACGTAGCAAAATCCATCGTTGTTACATTAATTATCCGTATTTTGTACATCTTCTTCGCATGATCTACATAAATTTTACATAATTATCCTCTGATGAGAAAAAAGAGCTAAACTAATTTGTCCATGAAAGTACGGGTCCGAGGCCTCTCCTTAGTGCTCGAATTAGTGGTCGTAGCCCGAATATTTTTTTTTTTGCTTGTGGAGTAGATTAGTCTCACTTTTTTGTCTGTCGAAGTATGGATCCGAGGCTCTGCTTGGTCTCTAGGTCTAAGGACTAGGTTCTAACTTTTTTTTTTTAAATTGAGGAGTTTTTGTGGGGATACACCGTTTCTTCGGACAGGTTTTTCAATATTGGCTTTTCGGCAATGCCACATCACTAGACTTGCGTATGTTTTATGTAAGATTTTCCATTGCACTTTATTGAAAAATTGTTCTAGATGAATCAGTTTATAGACGAAGTATTTAGCTGATCAGCAATTATAGCCTAGGGGCTTCGTAATCAATCAAAAAAAACCTTTGAAAATATTTTGAAAAACATTACTTTTTCGTATTTTCATCGGCATGATAAGTCTTCTTACGCCGCGAAATAAACTATAAATCGATTTTCAATTAAAATTTGGGTCGAAAATGAAACGATGGTCAACAGTCGAGGCAACGCAACTCTGAATCTGACTTAACGACTCTTTTGTCCATTTTAGGAAATTACGCAACGTTGATTGAGGTAAAGACTTGAATCTTAGACAGACGAATACATTGATTGATACATATAATGAACTACGCATTCGGGTATAAGTTGCGTCTGTAAAATGATACAAAACAAGAAGAAAAACACGCTTTACAACAGCTAAAGTAATAAAATTTTAATTTTATTTCTGAACCAATCACCCGTTTCAAATATTGTGTTTGCAGTGTGGGAGGAATATGCTATCTAATCTCGCAATTTCCTAAAATTGTCTTTCAATTATGTGGGATTTTCGGACATCTTTGAATTCACGTTTTTCTTGCAATATCAGATGTTTAGCAACCTTTTCGAAAATGAAGGAAAGAATTACTGCCGTTTACAAAAACAGAACCCTGCGGAATGAGAATACCCAAGTAGCTAGAGAAAAATTTTTATTTGGTATTTACCTTTTATAGCCCACATATCACGTTTGTTAATCCCTCTTAAAATGTCTACCAACTCGTTAGAACACGTTGCTGTAACATTGATCATTCCCGAAGCTAATTCCGCTATAATTCCATACACAACAATATTCTCCGATAAACTACCGACAATTTCACTTTCTTCCATTACGTTTCGAACTACTTCATCAGAGAATACACTAAAGCCACAAGCAACGAACACAAGAAATTTAAAAAACCACATATTTGAATAGTAAAAAATTTCTAACAAATTTCGTTTTGATACCAGTCTCTTCCTACGACACTTTTCAACTAACATTCGTTTCTTTTTCATGGGTCCGTGGTAGCCAAATATTGTTTGAAAAAAAAATGTTGTAATACAAAAGAGCAAAAAAACGTTAACCTTCACTATGGGATTTCTATTCTACAGATCTACAGATGCTTATTCGGGTACCTAATGAAGTCACTAAAATAATGATAATATTTTATAAACTTTTAATTTATGTGTGACGGATAATAATTGTTGTGTTGTACTCTACCTTTGACGTAACAGGTTTTAAGAATGCAGTCCCCGTTTTTAAATCAAATGTAGATCACTTTTGGCAATGACGACGTCGGTCAACCGAAGTATGACCTAAAGTTGAGTTCATGGACCCACGGTTTAGTTTTAGTCAAAATGTTCTTCCCAAAATCCTCCGAAAAATATAAAAAATTGTTTTTAGATCTATGAGCAACGACGCATCTACTGCATAACTTTGGGAGCGATTTTCCAACCTGTCATTCAACCGATTTCTATAAAAAAAATTCACTTCAATGGGCAGGTTCGTGCTGCTCCGAGATATATAGGACAAAGTTTCGCCGATCCTCGAAAAAAAACTTGGTAATGAAATATAGCAGAGCATTGGATTGTGAAGATCATACCAGAGTTGTCTGTGAAGTGCCATGCCAAATTTTAGAAGCAAATTTACGTTTTTGTTAAGTTTAAACTGCGATCGGGAATTGCACAAAAACGTTAAGTATAAAAATTTGACATTTCTAGCATAAAATTCAGTCAACAATAAAAATATTTTTCGACTCCATGGATTTTGCTCAAATAAAATGCCAGTGTGACTATCTCGTCGTCAGATATTGCAGAAAATACAACAGAATAAAAATTTAAACCGGAGTCAGGAATTGCCCTATAGCGTACGTCGCGAACAAATCGAGTAACGTCGAAAGCTCAACTTATCAAAATTCCTTTGATTTCTGCAAAGTAGCCAAGTTGAGTTTTCAAACAAATTTACACACAAGTTACACGCTTAAGTCGCAATATTTATTGCCTCACTTTGAGTATTGCATCGTTTTACTCTAATGGTTTAGACACGTCATCTAGATATGTACTGGCTTTTATTGTATCCTAAGTTTTGCTTTATAAA
>WJQU01002543.1:0-14235 GCA_029228625.1 Pseudolycoriella hygida | reverse complement strand
GCAGGCTACCAAAGAGGATATTGGATGCTCAAGTCCCGGGTGTGCGGCCCAGGGGTAGGCCAAGGAGAAGGTTTATAGACTCAATTAAATCCGATTTAGAAGTTAGGGGACTTTCTCTAGGCGAACAAACCATCTCCTTGGCACAGGATAGGGGGGTATGGAGAAGGGTGGTCCATGGTCAGTAGTAAAGACCTCACACCGAAAGGTACAAACGGTCTATAAAGTGTGATGATGATGATGATGATCTTTCCCTCCCTGTTTGTATGAAACTATGCTATAATGGGTCCAATAACCACCATTATCCTTGCGTCCAAACTTTACACGAACATTCATTTGAGATCCACCGCAATATCTCTCGTATCGTAAGAAATACAAAATTTTCAACGTTTCATGGATTTTACACTAACACTGATGTCTGACCCTGAACATAATACTTAAAAAACTAAAGGAATTTTACTTCAAATGCAATTTAAACATTAACCAAGTGCTTAATTCTATTAAATAATGCCATATTGTGAAGCGCTCACATTTTATCAAAGTTTAATATGCTACTAAAGGATAAAACAAACAAACAAACAAACAAAACCAAAAGTGACTTCTTCAATCCTAAGTGCACTTTTAAACAGCATGACAGTTTCAAAGTGACGTGCTTGCAATGGTATCATTTTTAGTCTCGTAAGGAGTATGTGAGATTTATAGTCTTACTTCACATCGAAAATCTGTTTGTTCAGATTAAATGAACAGTTATTTTCCTAACGCATGAGAAAAAACGTTCTAGCGGATATTAGAATCCCAGCACAAGCCGGGGGCTATGAAGGGAAAAACCGAAAACCAAATATTTACGCTCAAATGGACTAAAACGGCAATAGTGACAATTTCAAGGAATATATTTATCAACATTTTTTTTTCGTGAGTCTGCAGATGTTCATGAAATACAGCGGAAGGTAACAATCGGTGCAATTTATTTCGCAACTTTATATGTGTTTTGCTGTATAGTATAATATCCACAACGTATCAAATTACCTTATTCGCAAAATACGATTCATTTTTATTCGGAATTATTCATTGCACACGTGGAAATAGCTAATGGCTAAATCATGCAGGGGGCGCTCGCCCAAAAAATTACTAACGCTAACCGCAATGTTTCATCTCAAATCAATGTTCATACAAACCGCGGTGAAAAAAAAATTTCTATTTTTTTTCAAATTATCGTAGAAATAAATCACTTCAATTCGTTGAATTCATATCCATATGACTAGAGACCTTGTAATGATATACTTACATACGTTAGGTTATGCTCGCAGGAAATGAATTTATCACACAAAGTCAGAATGAAAGGAATACTGAAAATTCAGGATGACGCTTTCAGCATGCGATTTGAAGTTAACTTTCAAATTTCTTCTCTTATAAAAGGTAAGGATAGGAAACAGTAAAACCAATGCAGGTTATGAAAGGGTGGTAGGCAAATTCGGGGAAGATACTTTGAACTCAAATGGAAAGCGGTTGTTAGATTTCTGTGATTTCAATGGGTTAGCAGTAACCAGCTCTTTCTTTAAGCACAAATGGATCCACCGGTACAGTTACGTCAATGAAAGTTGGGATCATAAGTCAATAATTGATTACGTAATTATAGAACAGGACAAGAGGCAGGAAATATGTGACACGCGTGTTTTCAGGGGTTTCACCTTCGGCTCGGACCACTATCTTTTGGGTGCACATCTGTCGGTTGGTAAACTGTCAGGCTAAAAGGAAGAAAAAGGTAGTTCGCAGATTTCGCGTAGGAAAGTTCAAGGAGGAGGAAGTTAGGGCTCGTTTCATGGCAAAGTTCACAGAAGGTTTTGAGGGGCTTCCTTCGGAATGCGGGGACATCGAGGCTGAGTGGGCAAATTTTAAGGAATTTGTTTTGAGTGCAGCTGAGGAATGTCTGGGTAGTGTCTCTAGCGGAGGTAGGAACAAAAGGACGGGTTGGTGGAACGCCGATATCAAAAAGGCTGTGTTGGAGAAGAGAAAGCTTTATTTGGTTTGGTTACAGGATAAAACGGATGAGAAGGAAGGAGCTTACAGGGCTTGTAGTCAGGCGGTTAAGGCTCTAGTTAAAGAAGCAAAGGACCTCGCGTGGAAGAGGTTCGGAGAAGAATTGGAAGAAGCAGGTCAAGAAAAGGGTAAAAAATTCTGGTCGACGATTAAGGATATTAGGCGTGGTGGTGAAAAGGAGGGCTGCGGTAGCATTTTGGGTAAAGATGGCCAGTTAATTACGGATAAGGGAGAAGTACTGGAAACCTGGCGTGATTACTTTCAGGATCTATTGGCATCTGTCAATCCGGTAGTGGCACCTGACAGAAATCAGTTTGCTAACTCGGAGGGTGAGGAAGAAATTACATTAGAGGAGGTGACACGAAAGGTCAGCAGGCTGAAGGCAGGAAAATCCGCAGGTGTAGACGAAATTAGGACAGAATTTATTAAGAATAGCGGGTCTGGTGGGATCCAATGGCTTGTAGGATTTTTAATTTAGCCATGAAGTCCTCAGTAGTACCCGCTGACTGGAGCTTCGGTGTTATTGCTCCGATCTTTAAGAAGGGCAACCGTAAAGTTTGTAGCAACTACAGAGGGATTTCACTTTTGAGCGTGGTCGGAAAGGTTTATGCTAGTGTGCTAGTAGATCGGGTTAGGGTTATAGTGGAAGAGGTTTTGGACGAGGCTCAGAGTAGTTTCAGACCTCTCAGAGGGTGTCAGGATCAGATCTTTTGTCTTAGGCAGGCTATAGAAAAGCTCTTTGAGAGGAATATTGATCTGTACTTATGCATCATCGACTTGGAAAAGGCATTTGATCGGGTACCGAGGCAAAAGCTGTTCGAGGTGCTTAGCGAATACGGGATTAATGGAGGTTTATTGGGCGCCATTAAAAGCATCTACTCAGGGAGCAAGGCTGCGGTAAGGATAGATGGTGAAATTAGTGAGGCGTTCGAGGTTAATGAGGGCGTTCGTCAGGGTTGTTGTCTCTCTCCTCTTCTGTTCATAATTTTCATGGACAAAATCATCAAGCAGGCAAATTTGCAGGGGAATGTGGAAATTGGGGATGTAATTATGAAAATCCTGGCCTATGCGGATGATTTAACCCTATTAGCAGATAATGCCGATGATTTGCAGAGGGGGATTGACTGCCTGAATGTAGCATGTGAGGAGTACGGGATGAAGATAAGCGTCGGCAAAACAAAGGTTATGCATGTTGGCAAATTTAGGCAAGACGTAGTGTGCAGTTTAAACGGGGAGCAGTTGGAACAGGGTTCTGAGTTTAAATATTTAGGGGCCATGTTTTCAGAGGATGGCAAGTTAGTTAGGGAATTTGAGGAAAGGAGGAGAATGGGAAATGCGGTGGCCAGTCAGTTGAGGTCTCATGTGTTTAACAGGAAGGAATTAAGTAGTGGCACAAAGTTAGCTATTCACAGATCAATCTTCAGGCCAACAAGTTTATATGGTAGTGAAAGTTGGGTGGACTGCGGATACCTTGTGCATGACTTGGAGGTTTCAGATATGAGGGTTCTTAGGAGCATAGCAAAAGTGAATCGGAGGGAACAGTGGGACAATCATATCAGGAACGACGACATCAGAGAAAATTTAGGGGTTAGGTCAGTGGAGGAGGCGGCAAGGGTTAGTCGTCTGAGATGGTACGGGCACGTTCAAAGGATGGGTAATAGTAGGCTCCCAAAGAGGATATTGAATGCACAGGTCCCGGGTGTACGTCCTAGGGGTAGGCCAAGGAGAAGGTTCATAGACTCAATTAAATCAGATTTAGAAGGGGGGCTTTCACTGGGCGAGCAAACTATCTCCTTGGCAGAGGATAGAAGGGTATGGAGGGGGGTGGTCAATGACCACCGGGTTGCGGCTTAAAGACCCCACACCGGAAGGTATAAACGGTCTATAAAGTTTGATGATGATGATGATGATAAAAGGTAAAGGATATAAGCGTTTTGAATACAACTCTGACGGTGAAATGGAATGTAGACTCAGCACATTTTTAAAACTAATTTGTCAGTAAGTTATCACTTCAGTTGAAGCTTTCTATCCGAATTTTCCAACTTTAAATACTAATATATTGAAAATTCCACGTGCACATACTCCTAACGAAACTCATGCTACACAGTCAAATTTCTGCTTAATTTGAAACTGGGTCAAGTACTATTGACGTTACCCAGGTAAACTGAAAACTCTATGATGGCTTTTCACATTAAGTTTAACTCTAAGGAATGTACCATTTCTGTATTTTCGTTCCATATCATCAATTATTCGACTGCTACCTAAAAATTAATATTTTAACAGTTCTAAGCTGTCTTCTTTAACGACTTTCAATGAAAACATTACACAAATATCCAAAACAAACGCATAAAGTAATGACGAAAACATATTTTGGTATTAAGTTACGTGAGGGTTGTACTTAGTTACGAAAAATAATTTTTCATGTAAAATATATATGAAACTCTGCACAAGTAAAATTGAATATAAAATGGACAATAATTTATAATCTTCATTGAGTACGCGAATTTATACGTAAGATATTTTATCCAAAGTATGATTTTAATTGCAAAGAACATGTAATAAGCCAAACAATATACTCAATCATTCACCATGGTAAATAATCTCCCATTTCTAAAAGATTTTTTTTACCTTTACGCAGTAACGCGCCGCATGCGTCATAGTAGGGAAGAAGACGAATCGCTTTCGATAAAGTTTACTTCTGACAGGCACTCTGAGGTTTAGAGTGTGGGTTGGGTAAAATATTTGAACGTACTGTGCATTTTTGGGAGTATATTTTCGGAAATGTAGACTTGAAAAGATTACTTAACACAGAAAATGAGTAAACTATCTTTCGAAACAAACAATACAAAGATCCTCTGATAAAGGTGGTCGTTCACCTAAATTGTAATGGAATTTATTTAGTTAGGAAGAAAGTGACAGATTCTCAGCTCACGTTTATTGAAATAGCGTTTCATGAGCTGCTACGTTTGAGTTTGAGTTGCTTGATGGAATGTTTACTCACAATGCTGCCATAATTCGTCTAAAAAATGATTTCTAAAAATAGAACAAAAGAATTCTATTGTTCTTTTTTCCGAAATTGTTTATTATGGAAAATATGGCAGAATGTTTATTTCGCGTGAATCTAACATATAACGCTTTCGGATTAGAAAAAAAATGAAAACAAATGCTCAAGTTGTACACAACTTCATTGTGAATAGCGAAATTTCTCTTTTACGTGAATTTGGTGTCGATTAGAAAATGAGACTCACACTCCGTTGTTTTGGTTTGAAAAATTGGAATTCGCTGTGTTCTGAAACTTTTTTCTAAAATTTTATTCTACAACTTTGCCTTTGGAAACAACTATCTAACTGTCATGGTTCTAGAGATATGAGTCATTCCTCTCAATTGTAGAAGTGGTCATATCCCAGGAATGGGTCACTTTTCCCTAAAATCCTGAAATATGTATTCTCTAAAATTTTTTTCTTTGCAACTGTGCCTTTGGAAGCAACTTTCTAACTCTCATAGTTTTAGAGATATGGGTCATCCCGCCCAATTTATAGAAGTGGTCAAATTCGGGGATTGTGTCATTTTTCACTAAAACCCTGAAAAACGTTTTCTCTAAAACTTTATTTTCTACAACTTTGTCTTTGGAAGCAACTTTCTAACTTTCATAGTTCTAGATATCACAACAAAAACCTCTTAAAAGGTAGAGTGTAACGCAGTCCTTGAGTCTGCTTCCAAAATTAATAATATCGCTTGAGGCGACGCTATCGCTGATTATCACTGAAAGTACAGAAAAGTTATTTCGTCGTTGGGTCCGACATTTGTGACGCAATTTTGTTTTGAAAACAGCGCTGTAATTTTTCAAGAAATTAAAACTTTGAACACAAGGTTCTATTCAAACAAACTTCGGCGTATTATCAGCGATAGCGTCACCTCAAGCGATATCATTAATATTGGAAGCAGACTCACGGACTGCGTCACACTATACCTTTTAAGAGATTTTTGTTGTGATATTAGTCGTTTGTCAGTTGTTGAAAAAATTTCTATTTTTTGAAAAAAATTTTCTCCGAAAAAAAATTTCCTCAAAAAAAATTTTTTTAGAAAAAAATTTCTCCGAAGAAAATTTTTTCTTAGCAAAAATTCTTCGAAAAAAAATTTCTCTCACAAAAAAAAACTTTCTCAAAAAAGTTTTCTCCGAAAAAATTGTCTTCGAAAAAATTTTTTCTCCAAAAAAATTAATTCGCGACAAAAGTTTTCTCCAAAAATTTTTTCTTTGAAAAATTTTTCTTAAAAAATATTTCTCTAAAAAAAATGTTCCTCCAAAAAAATTTTTCCTTAACAAAAATTTTCTATAAAAAAAATTTTCTCCAAAAAATTTTTGTGCGAAAAAAAATTTTCTTTCCGAAAGAAATTGTTTTCCAACACCTTCGGCTACCATTGGAACACTTCGTATCATTTTCGGCTACCTTCAGCTACCTTCGGAACGCTTCGCGTCACCTTCGGCTGCCTTCGGAACACTTCGTGTCAAAATTCAAGATGGCGCCAGTTTGACTGCTGGCAGCCTTTTTCTTAAGATCCCAAAAAATTCTCCTGACCAAACTCTATAACTTTCCCGAAGAAACCAACTCTCTAGTTGTTGTCACTTCGGAGCTAAAATTCGAAAACTCCGAGCATTACCTAAAAACCCTCAAAATTGACCACTTTTCCACATGCCACGGCTTTTCCAGAATTTTCTCGGAAAAGCGGCATATGAAATTTTTCATTTGGGGCCGAGACTGACGTTCCCTGAAAATTTTAAGGAAATCGCTCGGGCGGTTCTCGAGAAAAAAAAGTAGATAAATACATAGATAGATAGATTAGATCGTTGACACACAACACAGGAATGAAATTGTGATTACTTTCAAAGACAATTTTACCATTTTTATATAGAAATTGGTCATCTTTGATTGGCGATATCTCGGTTCGTTTTCAACCGATTTTGATGAGTGTGGGCTCGTTGGAAAGCTGCTGCGATGTAGCTTTTTTTTAAAAATAATTTGGTGGGGGAGGGGGGCGAGGGGAAAAAACTCAAAAAATCGCCTATACATTTCAAAGGTTTTTGTATGGAGTTTTTTGGGTTTGTGGAGATTTTTTTTGGGGTGTGGGGACTGCGTCACGCTCTTCGCTACCGCACCGAGCATGATATGGGTCACTCCTTCCATCCTAGAAATGGTCATATCCGAAGATTTGGCCATTTTTCCCTAAAACCCTGAAACACGTGTTCCCTAAAGTTTTATTCTCTACAATTTTGCCTTTGACAGTAAATCTCCATGTTGCACATTTGAGCAAAAAAGCTCAATTTCGTCCATACCACTCGTGCAGCGCCCAGACCCCCGACACACAAAACATTTTTCTCAGTTTTGTGAGATCAAATTCTTTCATTTGACACTAAAACAAATAATTGCCGTGCTGTACTAGCCGAGATAGATGCATCCCCAACTCCCACCTCGATCTACCCCATGTTACAATAACATTGTTTGTGGAAAACGTATAGAACTATGTACTTCGTACGGGTCCATTCAAAACTAATACTAAAAAAATGGTGGCCATTAAGGCTTTTGCCACAAGTCGAACGGGGCCTGGCGTAGTTTTGACATAATTTTACAACTAAAATGAAAAAATTGCCTAAGGTCAATACCCCACTTAATTTTTGTTACTTGTTATGTATAATCAATATTTCAAAAGACATACTAAGAATCCTAAACAAATATATTTTGCATTCAATTTTCTAACGTACCTAGCGTTCGTTTGTATGTACCTACCTACCCAATCAGCAATAAAACATCCATTCACTTAAAAATATAATAAAAAGACGAAATAATGATGAAAACACATCATTCCAGCCCACAGCTAAAGTATACGTATAAATCATATATCAAATGGTTGGTGGATACACAGCCATATTATAAAATGTAATAAGTAAAAATTCTATACTCCGTAGTATAGAAGAACATCGACATCATCAAAATGCCATCAGACATATGCACGCTCTCATAAATACAACATGACATATTTTTTGATATTTGATATTTACATACGAAAGAATATTTGAGATCGCACGTAAAATTCACGGAAAAATTTATTTTTAAAAAGTATACTTTTGCCATATCTAGCCACATAGACGTAGTAATGGAGGATACCATGTGCTTAAATAAAATATGTACGTAGCATAAAACATTAAAAAATTCGTCTTGACATTCATTTTAAATGAACACACAGAAAATGAAAAGCAAAGAAAAAAAACAAAATCTGATGAAATATTTGTTTTTTTTTTCTCATAACTTAGGTTCAAGGAGGACTTAGGCTTCCTCTGACAGGATTGGCGCCTCCTAGAGTGTTAATGTGCAGTGCATCGATGGGTGCTGAAGGATCAGTAACGCTACAGTTACGTGAAGCTGTACAAGCTCCGGATTCTGGATCATCTATAGATGGATCTTTAACTATTGGCTACCCTGATCCGGAAATGTTGGCAGACATGCTTGGATCAATACAAGCAGCCGGTATGATAATATTTTGCTTTTTTTAAATAAATTCTTTGCAACTTAATATTGCTGAAATTTGACGCAGGAACTGGAGAGGTCACTTCATTTGACATTTTGGACAACCGAGAAAATGATATTACGAGTGCTGTTTTGAACAAATCATCTACAACTATTCAAACACAAACATCTGGTTCATGTGATGCAGGTAAATTTTACTCGTATTTTTATATTTTTTGTTTGTTTGTACGGAACGACGTTCGACGAGAAAATGTTGAAAATTCGAGGTGAAAATATAAACGTGAACAATTCGTAAAACTATAATTTAACAGAAAAACTTTTTTAACCTTCCAAATTAATGGAGCACACTACTGTAAATGTGTTGTTGTGTTAAATAAGTGATACAACTGTTTCATAATAATTCTGCGAAAACAGAAATTAAATTAATCAAAATGAATTTCTTAACAGTTCATAACATACAGGGAAACTCACGACCTATCTTAAAATTCGATATGCTAAATTTTAATCGACTATCATTTAACGCAGCCAATTACAGCAAGTCTTACTTTACTTTTTCGGCGGGCCTTGTGGTCCTTGGTCTGCTGGAGAATTCCGACGCAACGCTGCCTGTCGTGCGCCGCGTATTGCCAGTTTCTTATTCCGAGCGTGCGAAGATCTTGTTCGACGCCATCAATCCATCGAAGTTTTGGGCGACCAACTCCTCTTCGCCCTTCTGTATCGTTACGGAATAATTTTGAGGGGCTCTGTTTTTAACCATACGTGCTAAATGCAGCAATTACAGCAAGTCACTTTGAATGAATTCGGCCGTCTTAAACAAAAAATCAACACAATTTTTTTGTGCAAGAAAACTGATTTTATTTAGTCTATAAATGTGTGAAAATATTGTAAAAGTGAATTTTTCGCTGACTGAGCATAGGTAAATAAGTTGTGATCTTAGTGTTATCACATATTAACAATTGTTGCCGTCAGATAGTCAAACGTCAACAAGTTGAAAGTTAACTTTTAGTCATCAAAGTTAACACATTGACTTTTAATGTCGACGTCGTGAGTTTCTCTGGAAGTTGAATTCAATTGAAATTACAAGATTCGACAAATCGTTTTCCTTCGACGACTTTGCAGGCGTTCATAAGTTTGTTTGGCAAGGTAGCATGTATGGGAAAATTGTAGACACAGCTACACTTAGATTCTCTCTTTTACGCATTCGCTTATAGTTTGTTCATGTAAAACTCGGCTTACTTTGCAATTGCGATTCACATAATATTATGCATTACACTTTAGAGATTTAATGCCAATTTATTCCAAAACTCATAAATGTCGACCTGAAATAAACATACGAAAAGTTTGTTTGTCTCCGGGCATGCGCAGAGTAAAATTCGAATATCGTTCACGTTTTTTATGCGTGTGATGAGTGGATCGTGTGGGATGAGTTGGATCGTCATCATATATGCTGCTTTTTGATTTTCTTTGACTGTAAATGAATGTGAAAACTCGAAAAGCTAATAGGAGATATTTTTCTTCCCAACCTTACCGCCTACCACTCTTCTCAAAACTTTTTTCATTCATAGAATGTATGAGACAGTTGTAGCGCCATGTAAAAAAGACTCCAAAGAATGTATTAAGCTTTTTCACAATCCGCATTACCGAGTAGGTTGCATAATGGGTTTAGCGATCAACGTTTCTGAAGCAATCAGTAAATTTTGCACATATTTCGTTCAAAAAATCTAATTCTTGGATAAATACACGGGTCATCAATTACTCTCATGTATCAATTATTTACTGTATTCTCTATTCACAAATGAAACACTATATCGTCCGTAACGACATAACAAAGTTGGCATTTTCAAAAGGATCATCGTAAGTGCATTTAGAAAATGCTTTTAGGATTGACAAAAAAACTGCTATGTTCGACGTATTCACCCCTTGCGTTATTTTATTTGAATCAATATTATAATGCAATCTCTCTAGTACATGCCATCTAATTTCACAGAAAAGAAATTTTATGAACCTTAAACCAGTGAATTTATGTCCCGTAATCGTAGCTTTCTTTCTATACTCCATGTGTTACGCTACACAAAGGTACTCATAGTATTCTGTACTCTAGTCTATAAAGTATAGCATTTTATTATAATTTCGGCATATTCTCATCCCATATTCATCCCTTGCACCGATCTTATCTCTGTTATTGTCGAAATACCTTTATAACGACCTATTCTATATTGCTATATATTCTATATTGCTCTTAGAGTAATTTTATCCGAACATATAATTATATGGAACATACCAACCATATACCGCAGGGTTGTATTAGCGGCGCTAGCTATTAACGTCAATGTTAGCGTCGCTAATGTAAGATTTCAAGACCATTTTGCGATACCAACGTCACTAATACTTATTTTACGTAACTAGAAACAAAACAATTAGTTGAGGGGCTCGAAATTGAAATGAATTGTATACTGAAATTCATCAATCATCAAAAGTTTAAACTTTAGGAGATCACATTTTCTAACTTTTTTGGGAGCGATGTTTTTTCAGAGTAACTTTTTTTTAAATTTTTTCGTTTGTTTCGATGGAACAGATTTTGTATTACTTAATTCTCGACATGAAAATGAAAAGCTGCACAAGGGTAAATGCACCAGCTGTCGGCCATGTAGTAGTCTCCAGCCAGCACCAGTAATCGGCCATATCGGCCATATGCAAAATGTGGCCGGTATTGTTGTCACAGGAAGTGACATCTCGTGGGCATGTCTGAGAAAACCTCGCATAAAGTGAGAATGTCGATGAATGGTGTCACTTATTCATCCAATATTCATTCATGATCGGGTATATCCATCGGGTATATTTCAAAATAATAGCGACAAAATTAAGTTTTAATGCAAGAATAATGTAAATTTGGGTGTTTCATGGAAAATTAATGTAAAATTTATGTGGATCATGTAAAAGAGATGTACAAAAAAATTGCTACATTATTTCTCCATTCCGAATGAGAAAAGCATTTACATAATTAGCACATGATTTACAAGGACCTTATCTAGGGTCGTTTAAGTGGTTTTTGGTCTTTTGTACATAACTCGAGCAAATCTTTTACGATCTTCAAAATTTTTTGTTTGAAAGGCCTGGGAATGCCTGATAACGGGAGAATTGCCACGTGCTTCTTCCTTTGCATTTAGGGGTGTAGATGCCGTTGAAGTTCTTGAGTAGATAAAGCATGTCAAGTCTAACGCTGTCGGCCTTGATGGGGTTCCCCTCAAATTTATTAAGCTCTCTATTCCCTTCATCCTACCATTCATGATTCACATTTTGAATTACGCTATTGCCAGCGGCAGCTGTCCATCTATCTGGAAGAAGGCTAAGGTGTTTCCTGCCCATAAGAAGGGAAAGAAGTTCGATCTCGATGGCTACAGGCCTGTGAGCATCCTACCTGTGTTCTCGAAGATTTATGAGATTCTACTTTCGAAGCAGATCGAGGGCTTTACTCTCGAGGCTTAGTGAAGTGTGTCCAATCGCTTTTCAAGGTTTTGAATGAAAGATGTGGACATTAGAAAATCACGAAAATTAAGTTAGTGAAAACATGTTGAGTGATTCGGGTGTGGGCCAAACTCACACTACGTGACCCTACATGATATTTAGTGGTTTTTCGTGAGTATTCCTTTAATGATTAGGTTTTTTGTGCAGTGATGTAGAGAAAAAAGAAGCGAACTTTTGTGTCTATGGAAGTATGTGTCAGAGGCATCTCCTAAGATAGAGTACTCACGGAGCTAGAGTAGTCGGTTCTAAATTCTGGGCTTATTTTAAGGGTTTACTCAGTTTTTTTCAATATACTCGGGGTTTTTCAATATTGCCTTTTCGGCAATTTCCAGTCTAACATAATGTGGACGTAATTGTATATACTTAGGAGGTAAGGCAATAATCAATAATGAAAAAATAATGTAAATCATTTTAAAATTTTTAAATGTTTCTCTAATTTGGAACGTAAAAATTATAGAAAAATAATGTAGCAAAATCCATCGTTGTTACATTAATTATCCATCTTTTGTACATTTTTTTTACATGATCTACATAAATTTTAAATTATTTATCCATGAAATATACACAAAATTTAGATTGTTCTTACATCATATAATTTTGCCGAATGTAATTTTGAAATATCCTATAAACAAGGCTATATCTATAAACTTAATAGTAGAATATGCACCTCATGTTGTTATTGTTATTGTTATTTTGACGTGTGGGCATTGTGGCCCTAGCCGAAGTCGTGGGTCATAATGCCTCACGTCCAAATAACAATTTTGGCAAGAGGTGCATATGCTATTTTATCTGCCTAGAACGATAATCTCGCATTTCTCTCCCTAGGGCAAAATTGTTTTTCTCGATCTTTTCTCGGCAGATAAAATAGCATATGCACCGCTGTCCAAGATGGTTTATTTTGACGATTTGGATTATTTCCCACGCCTTCGGCTTGGGAAATAACCTCCAAATCGTCAAAATAGAGCATCCTGGACAGCGGTGCATAATCTACTATTATACACCTCAGCGGCTGTCTAGGGATATAAGTCATACATTACTGTGATGTATCAAAATTTGTTTTGTTGATTTCTTGCTTCATCATCATCATCATCATCACACTTTATAGACCGTTTGTACCTTTCGGTGTGAGGTCTTTACTACTGATCATGGACCACCCTTCTCCATACCCCCCTATCCTGTGCCAAGGAGATGGTTTGTTCGCCTAGAGAAAGTCCCCTAACTTCTAAATCGGATTTAATTGAGTCTATAAACCTTCTCCTTGGCCTACCCCTGGGACGCACACCCGCGACTTGAGCATCCAATATCCTCTTTGGTAGCCTGCTATTACCCATCCTCTGAACGTGCCCGTACCACCGCAGACGACTAATCCTTGCCGCCTCTTCCACTGATGTAACCCCTAAGTTTTCCCTGATGTCGTCGTTCCTAATATGATTGTCCCCCTGTTCCCTCCGATTTACTTTTGCTATGCTCCTAAGAACCCTCATATCAGAAACCTCCAGGTCATGCACAAGGTATCCGCAGTCCACCCAACTTTCACTACCGTATAAAATCGTTGGTCTGAAGATTGACCTGTGAATAGCTAGCTTTGTGCCACTACTTAACTCCTTTTTGTTGAACACATACGACCTCAACTGACTGGCCACTGCATTTCCCATTCTTCTCCTTTCTTCAAATTCCCTAACTAACTTGCCATTCTCCGAAAAAATGGCTCCTAAATATTTAAACTCAGAGACCTGTTCCAACTGCTCCCCATTTAAACTGCAAACTACATCCTTCCGGGATTTGCCAATATGCATAACTTTAGTTTTACTGACACTTATTTTCACGTTTATAAACGTGACGTCCGGTTGAGAATTTGTGGTTTTGTCAAACTGTAAAAAATTTATAACTTAAAACTGGCAGCATGCCCGAGGTTGTTTGTCGAGAGAGAAATGCAGACTTTTCCTCTAGTTTCTTTGACAGTTTGTTAGAAGAAAATTGTACATTCTACAATAAAAAAATATTTTTTTTTTGTGAACTCAAATTTGTCATTGGGGAGGGTATTGAGATCAGGCGTCATTATTTTGGAGAGTACTGTAAAACCGGACGAATTACTTACTTACTTATTATTTATTTGACATCATATGTATAAGGCCAATTAGCCTTTTAAATCACA
>WJQU01002542.1:0-23939 GCA_029228625.1 Pseudolycoriella hygida | reverse complement strand
TTGTATGGGATCCACCGGGAACAAAGCTTCCGTGTGCGTAAATGTTCGTGTAAAATTGTTTGTATTTGACTTTTCCCGATCCCAAGGGATGCAGCTATCTCAGCATAGGTCACATGTCGATCGGCTGCAATCATGTTCCGGACATGGTCAATGTTTCCATCGGTGATGGCTGTGGAAGGTCGACCTTCACGAAAGTCGTCACTGAGGTAAGTGCGTCCCGATTCAAACTCAGCGAACCACCGATAAACAGTGGTCTTGGATGGGGCCTCATCTCCAAATGCTTTTTGCAAACGATCAATACACAATTTGGGAGTCAAGCCAGACTTAAAGTCGTAGAAAATCATGGCTCTAAAATTTTCACGTGATAAATCCATTTTTTCTCTGCAATGACTTTTTGGAATTGTTGTATCTTTTGACTGCTACGATCGATTTTCATTTTGATCATCATTTTTAAATCGGGAAAGACCAATTTAATTTTTGTGTAAATTGGCGAAAAGTTTACACGAGCCGATATAGCCGATTCCCGAAACTTTTAGGGTGCCCCTCGTAGAAGAACTTTTAAAACTCGATCTTCATTTGCCTCTTTTGGAAAAACTCATTTCTGGCATAGTTCCATGAATTATGGCATAAACACCAATGTTTTCTTCAACGTATAAAGTTTGTAAATAGGCTTTTTTCGTGTAATTACTAATACCATGATGCACTCATTCTCTTTACTAGGAAACGGAAGTTAGTTCCAATGCGAATGCCAATACTTTTCGGAACTGTTCTCAAGCTGACAGACAAGGTCAAGTACCTTGGAGTCGTTCTAGACAGTGAACTGGATTGGAAAGAGCACGTGGAAGAGAGAGTCAGGAAAGCGCTGTGAATTTTCTGGACGTGTCGCGCCACGTTTGGCGAAAAGTGGGGTCTCAGGCCATTCGTTCTGTATTGGATGTATAAAGCCATAGTAAGGCCTATACTAACTTACGGATGTATGGTATGGGCACCACGTGGTGAATTAGGCGTTACGAAAAAGAAAGTCGATAGCATATTCATATGAAAGTGTTCACGTCAATCTTATTATCTCTTTTATACGTACCGCCGAAGAATGAGATAGTCATAGTAGGCTGTCCACTTTCATATGAAAACCGCCGAAGAATGAGATAGTCATAGTAGGCTGTCCACTTTCATATGAAAATCTGGGTATAGAGGCTAGCATGCCTGAGCATAACTGGAGTTATGACATCGAAGCCGACATCGGCAATGGAGACACTACTGTCACAGCCGCCGCATGGACCTGTTTTTAAAACAGGAGGCCAAGATGATAGTGTATAGACTGTACAAAGGAATGCACATGATCGAAATTTTGGTCATGTAAGTATTCTCTCAAAACTCAAAGAGGAGTTCAGTGAGGTAGATATGCCAGAAGACTCTATGAGATCGCGTTTCTGCTTCGAAAGAAGTTTCGAAACGCAACTCGCAAAAAGGTCTGAATGGGATTTAGGGACACCTCCAGCAGAGGTGGATGTCGTGGTTTACACAGATGGATCGAAGACAGTTGAAAGAACGGGCGCAGGTGGACCTGAAATACGATGTATCCATGAATCTGGGTTCCTACACCACCGTTTTTCAGTCAGAGATAGTCGCCATCTGTGAAAGTTCAGATATGATGCAGCGAAATAAGAAAATCTTGATCTGTTCAGACAGTGAATCGTCCATAGAGGCGCTGTCATCGGTCAAGATTTCGTCGAAACTGGTTCATCAGTGCTTCGAGACTCTGAAAACTCTGTCAAGAGACAATAAAGTCACATTGACATGGGTACCAAGTCACTCAGGAGTGCAGGGGATCAGTTGACCTGTTGTTGATCAGTTGAAGCTGATCAGTTGGCCAGAGAGGGAAGCAGTTCCACATTCATTGGGCTACAACCTGCTGTCAGCAGACATTCAGGCTTAATTAAGTCCTTAGTGAAGGCGAAAATGAATCGGTGCCACCAGGACAGATGGGAAACGCTCCCAACCTGTAGGCAATCTAAAGAATTTTTGATCGGATGTAATGTCGAAAACACAAAATTTCTGTTGAGCCTCAACAGGAGTGAATTAAGCAAATTTGTAGGAGTCTTAACAGGTCACAACAGTTTGAATTACCATTTCAACAAGATCGGAATCATTGCAGATCCGACATGCAGCGGCTGCGGACTAGAACCAGAAACGGCGAGGCATTTCATATGCACTTGTCCAGCTTTAAAAGGTCTTAGAACGAAGCTCTTAGGAGACTTCTATCTGACCGGACCCCCAAAGAGCAGGTGAAACTGAAATTAGTCAACGTGCTCTTCTTTATCACAAGGAGCAGGAGACTGATGGAACCCGAAAGGGGAGTTTAAACTTAATAGGGAAGGAGATGCAGCACAATAGGCCCAACAAAGATGGCCTCAGTGCATTAATTCACGACGTTAAACATTTTTTCGAATCAAGTTGGTCAACACTGTAGCTACTAGCGTTCGGGTTCCCGCTCTTTGGTCAAATATTTTGTTGATGCTGTTCAAAATTGAACTTCACCTAAAGGAGCTTTCTTTTGCAAGAAATGGTGTGACAACTGTCACTGTCACAGACAGACAGACAGCCAAAGCATCTCCATAAAGTAGCTACCGCTACTTAAAACCCATTGAAATGGTATAAGAAAGTACCGGTAGAGTAATTTTCTTGACAAAACAAATGTCAGAGTGACAGACGTCAGAGTGTCACTTTGACAGCTGTTACTTTGATAGTTGTCACTTTGACAGCTGTCACTTTGACAGTTGTTTCTTTTAAGCCAAAGTTGAAATTTCAAACAAACAAATTCGTGAAGACTTGCCAATTCAACATTAAAAAATATTTAAACGTTCAATCAGCGGCATTTTGAAGTGCCATCTTGGTACTCGTAAGATCTCAAAGAACGCATTTGTTCACCGGTTCTTGTCGATTTACTTTCCGCTGGTTTCAAATTATCAAAATTTAAAAATTGTTTGAAAAAGTTTTGAAAGCCGTAAATTAATTCAACACTTAATTAGAGTCTCAAAAAAAATGCGAGGAAATTTCGATTTTTAAAAAACCGAAGAAATCTTCGAAAAAGTTTGAATTTTCGAATGAAATTTTGAATAACAAAATGTAATCTTACTAGACTATTCAAATCATTTCAAGAATTTCCCCCATTTTGTTTTCTACTGAACCGTATTTATCAATGAAACAATGGTGGCGCTACTGGATAAAAAAGACTCGTGTTGAACCGTACTAATGTATGTAAAAAGGTAGATGTCGCAACTCATCAAAAGAGGGAATGTTGCCTGACGAAATCTGATGATAGAACTGGTCTATTTACAATAAATTTGTTGAAACCTAAAGAAATTTCTCTAAAATAGACCCTGATCTCACCAACGAAATGGCAAAATGGCCGAATTTTCGAAATTCAGATATTTCGTGTTTTACTGTTCTATCACGGAAACCTTCATTGCTGCGTTACGAGAAAATTTCGAAGTTTCAAAATACGAAAAAATTTTGAATTTTCGAAAAAGAAATTTCTCAAAAAAAATATTGGATTCAACAAATCGACTTACTTGAGAGAATTCGGAAATGTTCGAACGCAAACAGCACAATGTTTTTCTATATGTTGTATCTGTCCGGCAAGATGATTGAAAATTTCGGAAATTGTTCGAAACTCTTTATTTACGAAAAAGCATTCAAATGTCGAAATTTTTCACGTTTTTAAACATTAGTATCCTAGTCATACTTTTTACCACTCTACGGTCATGGCAAAATAGATGTCAACTTTATACTTTTGCGCAGGTTTTTGCGATGTTAAAAACCTGCGCAGAAGTACAAAGTTCATATCTATTTTGCCATGACTGTATTGACCATATCTTCGGTCAAACTTGATTGGAAATGTTACATACCCAAAATCAACACCAATTTACCAGTACACGTTGTACAGGACCAAGAAACGTTTAAATAAAAACAGAACATCTGGGGAATATTAATTGCGACACACTGTCCACGAAATGACCGATTTCATGAAACTTACGAAACCTAAATGTTGTACTTGCCTTTATCAAAAACGAAATTGTGATGAATATTGAAAATATGAACATTCCTCCTAACCCATACAAATGTAATGTTCGTCTGCCAGTTCGATCCATTAATGGTATGGAAGCCAAAGTCATTAGAACCTAAATAACACTTTCCGTTTGCATACACTTTTCACACCAGTTGACAAAATAGAAAATTTACCATAATGGCACCAATTCCGATAGTAGCAAATTTAGCACTTTCTTCCGTTAAACCGGCACTTGTAAACAGTGATGTTGAGTAATAAAAAACTGCATTGATGCCACTCAGTTGCTGGCTCAATTGCATTACAATTCCAATAATCAATGGTGCCCGTAATGTTGGCGAACAAATTAATTCCATTGTTGAAATGTGACTCTCCGACTGCTGAGCACGCTCTTCCGCCCGCATTTCTTCAATATCCTCCTCTACGGAGCTCGATGCTCGTAGGCGACGTAAAGCGCGTCTAGCTTCCTCTTCCCATTGCTTTGTTATCAGCAAATATCTCGGTGATTCGGGACACACCGGTAACAGTACTAATTGTAAAATAGCTGGACATATAGCCAGTCCCAACAGTACCGGCCATCCGTCATTCGTTCCGAGAATTTGTTCGATGCCCTGTGAACAATGAACATTCCATTAAGCCTATTAAACCACCGGTCAATAAATTGTATACTTACAAGTACTTGAGACAATAATAAACCTATAGTCACAGCCAATTGATTAACGGTTCCTAGGCCACCTCGTAAATTAAGTGGAGCAATTTCAGAGATGTACATCGGTACAAGGGATGTGTTTAAACCTTTAGAAAATAAATGTTAAAATAATGATTGCGATCAAATACTTTCGTCAGACAACTTACCGCAATTCAGTCCTATAATAAACCGCCCAAGGAATAAAATTTCGTACGAATGACTAATTTTTGTGAAGCCCATTAAACAAGCACCTGCTATACCCAAAACGTTATTCAGTAAAAGTCCTCCCTTCCTGCAAATTCGTAAAATGGAAATCGTTAATGCAAAGCAAGGATAAGGGGACGGGGACGTATATTTGTAGCGCAAAAACAAGCCGAGTGACAAACTTTTAGATGGAAGTTTGGTAACGAGAGGTAAAGTTGTTGAGTTCGTTGTGTTATGTGTTGTGTGGGGTTAGAATGTAACAGAATTTAGTACAAAGTGTAAGGATGTTTATCAAAATTGTGTTAATATGTACTAAAATCTTCCACAAATGTGTGCTAGAGTACCAAAAAATTTGGAGATGTGGGGAAAGTGTTAGAATATGATCTAAGTAAATAAAGTGTTCTTCTAAACGTTTGAGGACGTGTACTAAATGTGTTAGGATCTGTACTAAATGTGTTAAGATATGTACTAAATATGTTAGGATATGTACTAAATGTGTAGGATATGTACTAAATGTGTAAGGATCTGTACTAAACGTGTTAGGATACGTACTAAACGTTTTAGGATATGTACTAAATATGACTAAATATGATCGGATCTGTACTAATTGTGTTGCGATATGTACTAAATGTGCTAAGATATGTACTAAACGTGTTAGGATATATACTAAATATGTTAGGATTTGCACTAAATGTATTAAGATATGTAGTAAGTGTAATGCAAATATGTAAACTGATGTTTCGACTATTAAAAAAGTTGGGATGAGTCAAATTCATAAGCAAAACTTTAGGTCCCAAACTTGGATTACATTTTTTCAAGGTTGGTGAATGTGGAAGAGGGTTACCAGATGGCAATACAACAAGAATTAGGCTGCGGAAAACCTTCATCAAGCTCCCAGTCTTCAAAAAAAAAGATTTTTTTGTGTTTTCGTTAATATTTCAATTTTTTTTAGTGTAGTGGGTGGCGCAAAAGCCTCGAACAAAATATTAATCAACTATAAATTGTCGGTGTTTTTTCGGGTCCTGCACATTGGAAAATTTGTCGATCGTATTTTGTACAAGGAAAATGTTTCGCGGATATTTTGTACTAGGAGAATCTATCTCTATACTTTGGAAAAGGAAAATTTTTCACAGGTATTTTGTACAAAGAAAATCTTTTCGATAGTTATCAGTGTTTGCCTCATCAGTGCGCCAATCATCACACCAAAAACAGATGAAAAAATTTTTTTTGGAGGCTGAGAACTTTGGTGAAGTCTTTTAGTGCCCTAATTCTTATTGAATTCTCATCTGGTGACCATCGCACATCTTACCCTAAATAAAAAAATTTAAATATCAACGAAAATACAAAAAGAAATTTTTTTTGGACGACTGTCTGGGAGCTTTGGTGAAGGCTTTCCGCGGCCTAATTCTTGTTGTATTGTAATCTAGTGATCTTCCTCCACCTTAAACAACCTAGAAAAATTGGATTCAAGTTTGTAGCCTAAAGTAAAATTTAGCCAATACATGTACTAAAAGTGACATCAAAACTTTAGTTCTCTCAGATTTAGAGTCTATTTTTGAGTATTTTTCCCAATTTTTTCAAAAATATTTTTTTGGAAAAAAATTGGAAAAATATTTTCTCAGAAATAGTCCCTGGTCTAGAGGTGTGCGCCGGCTGCAGCCGCGCCGATCGCTGCCGAAAATTTAGGTAAAATCCCAGCCATCGCCGCCGCCGATTGAAAATTGTTCAGCCGATCACGCCGCCGCACCGCCGAAAATATAAAAACACTGCGCCGCCGCCAGCCACCGGTTCTTTTTTTTTTTGTAAAATTTCGGCGCAGACTACCGAAACTTTCGTGGACTTTCATAAAAAAATCTTTAAAGTTTCGCATGAAAACATTGGAAACACTTATTTTGAATTGAGAAATTGTTCCTCTTCTCGTATCAAACATATGTTTCTCTTTTCGACTCTTTGTCAAAAACTAATCTCATCATAAAGATAAACATTATTTTCTGCCCAATGGCTGATTACACGCTCTGCAGCGCAGGTGAGTGGTTTCGAACCGTTCCTACCAGTGCCCCAATCCTCACGTAGATGTCGTTAGGTGAATGGGTGAGACGCAGCCAGGAGGAGCTTCTTTCCCAAATCGAACCCGTGGTGGACTCAGAGTCTGCGAGAGATGGAAAGGTGCCATATCGGCAGGGTGGTGAGAGCGACCACTGGACATTATGAACTCAGAAGTCACATGACGAAGCTGAAGCTCTGAGACCTGGGAATGTGCCCCTGGTATGGAGACATATGTTAGTAGCAGAATACATTCAGGTTCTTATAGAACTATTATTTCATCGACGCAAAGAAATTACCTAAGGTAACGGGAAAACCCTCTCGAAGTATGTCGTAAGATCTCTGATACCCATAATTTTGCCTTCGGAAGCAACTCCTAATTTTAGGAGTGCCTAAATCCCAGAATCGGGACATTTTTCGGGAAATCCCCAAAACACGTTTTCGCTGAATTTTAATCCTTTGCAACTTCGTAAGTTTGACTAAATATTGACGAAAAACTACTTCCTATCGTATATGACCGAGTTGACTGAGTTTCATCCATTCCATTCGCTCTTTCTTAAGATGAAAGTCTTCCATTTGTCAACGAATTGAACAATTTCCATTAAATACTTGCCGAGCATATGCGGAAAAGTTTCACCGACTCTCGGAAAACCACGTTTTTGGACAACTTTTCGACCATATCTTGAATATTTCGCTCATTTTTGAACTTAAATGGAATACATGCACCTTTCAGAGAAAAAAAAAAATCATCAAGATCTCACGGACGGAAGGAAAAACGGACGACTGGACATTTTTTTGCGGGTTCGTCATCTCTAGACGATATTAAATTCATCCCTTCACCCTGGTCTCGATATACCCCATGTTAGAATGAAGTGTTTTGTAGTAAACTTATGGGACCTACCTTACTTCGCACGGATTCAACAAAACATTCTGAACCAAAATAAAAAGATTTTATTGAAGATAACTTTCCGTTTATCGCCATTTTCGCGCCGAAAGTCGCCACCGCCACCGATAAAATCTTTAACATACGTCGGCGGAGCCGCCGGAAGGAAAACTTTAGCCGATTCAAGCCGCCGCCGATTCTTTGAAAAGAAAATTACAGCCGCTGCCGAGAAAATTTGGACCGGCGCACACCTCTACCCTGGTCGAATTTGAAGAGCGTCATGTTTTTTTTTAAATTAAAATATTTTTTTACATGAGAATTTTTTAACGCTCTCTGAAACGGTTAGCAGTATTTTTCTTTCATTAATTGAGTACATTGAGGATTACAAAAAAGTAAAATAAGAAAGTGTATTCTTACCTCCCAAATCTGTTAGCCATCCAACCGCCACTGAAACCGCCAAACATACCACCGATGGCAAATATTGATACTGCTACCGATCGCAGTTGCTTGATAAACTCCTCGCTCACGTCCTCCCCATAACGATCTTTGTATACGTCTTTCATAAAATTTTCGATATTTTTTCCAGGCGCATTTATAACGCCTGTGTTATAGCCGAATTGTAACATTCCCAAGACGGCAGCGAAAATCGCATACGTCAAGAAAAATGTTAGACCCTACGGAGAGAGTGTGGAATGAATAACACCGTAACACAAAAGGCTAAGTTAATAAAAACGAAATGAATGTTAGTGACCTAAGTCTAAAATGTGTGTGGAAAAAAGGCTCATAGATTACAAACTCAAACACATTGCGAATATTAATAATAAAATAATTCGACCTACAGATCCGTCGTCCGAATAGTGATTTAAATCCCATTCGAATTCCCCTTCAGGCTTAGGGGTGTTTAGAGGAACGAAATTAAACTAAATCAATAAAAATTATAAAAAAAACGTTTTATTAAAACATAAAAATAAAAGTATGTAAATGTAAAAATCATCTAAAAAATCGACTAACTTGCTCCAATAGCCGTAGTTTTCGCCTATGCGTGTGTTCTTCTAACCGATCCACATATTCACGTAACTCTTCGATTTCTTCTTTCACCTGTTGCACCGTATCCAATTCATGTTTTATTGCTACCATATCACGTTTAACCTTTTTTTTTAAACAAATTGATTGGTCGTAGTCAATATATTTGAAGTTCATTTCACAATACCTCCGACACTTCACTCTGACAACTTTCTACCGACTTTGTCAACTCCTGCAATTGTGTTCGGATTTCACACAAGGCAACTGTAGTCTCCATGTGTCGGTCCCCTGACTGCAGCTGATCCAGCTTGGCAGACAAATTCATACTCATCACGCTAACTTGCTTTTGCAAACTAAAAAAATGTCGAAATTGATTTCATTTTTATAATAAATTTCTATTAAATTTGTTATTACTTCACTTCATCAATCTATTTAGCAACAAAATATTTTATAGTTGAAAGGAAAATATATTTTTGGTGCACCATCGACCGATTTTTATTTGAAAAGAAAATTGAATGTTTGCTTCAAGCTTCAAGCCGAATTTGTTTGATTGGCTATATAATGTAGGCAATAAGGTCGATAGATCGTAAATAACGTTGTTGGCATCAAAGAAAACTGAGAGGAATGAGATGCAAAAAAAACTGAATATGATAGGACTGTGATGGTAAATATCTACAACTTTCCGTGGTTTGAGATGTTTCCATTTGAGGTGTGAACGTGTAAATTGAATTCTAGCAGTTTTTCCCAATTATCACACTATCTCACAACAAATGGACGTAGACGTAACATCTTGTTTTATGGACTCCGTTTTTCCATCCCTCACTCCCCTCACGTATGCCTGATGTTATTCTTAAACGATCCTTTAGTGTTTTTTCATTACTTCTCAATGCTCTTTAGTATCTGCGGACCTTTTCTTTACATCGTTTTCAAGTAAATTGTTTAGGAAACTAGTTTTGACACGAAAATACACAACGAAGAAATAAGGAAAATGAAACTGGAGTGAGTGTACCCCAGTTTTTATGCCAAAATGAAAACGATTTGACAATGTTAGGGATGTTAGAGCTTCTTGTGGAATTGTAATTGAATATATAATTATCCAATTTGCATTCTGATGAATAAATTGAGCAATATGTTGTTTCAAAATGACCTTCGTTCTCTTGTTGACCGTTTAAATTGTAGGTTTTGCTCATGTACACACTATTTCTATGAGTAAAACATAACGTTAATTGACGAAAATCATTGATTAGAGGGAGCCACAGTATTGGTGAAGCTGTCGTCACCCAATCTTCTCACAATAGTTATTTGGATCACAAGGGATGAAAGTATAAAAATTCAACCCTATGCGAGAGTTGCTGCCCGCGCCGGGGAATGAAAATTACGATTTTCGTGGTTCGAGTGATGAAAAAATCAATAACTTAACTAATTCACTTATCAATAATTCAAATAGAAAGGAAAGTGTTGATCGGGTGTCGAAAAAAATAAGGATATGTGAGGCACCAGCGCTAAAACGATTCTTGAGTCCCTGACAAAAATATCTATGGAACTGTGATCAGACGCGATTTAAAATATTTCTCATTAAAAAGCAAATAAAATTTTGTTCACATGCTGAGGTACAAAATAAAATATTTTGTTGTAGTTCTTTCCTCATGTATTTTTTAAATATTATCCCGGCGCGGCGGTCGCGTCTATCGAAGTGACTAGAAGCTCCCTTGAACAACAGTTTTTACAGTGCATTTTCTTGGGTCATGCAATGGAGTCTGTTTGTATGGTTGATTTAAGACAGTTTCAAATCCAAAAACCGATATTGTCTTATTTCAACCATCCAAGACAGATCAATTCGTGTACTGACGGAAAAATGTTACCTGTGGCGAGTAATTCTTTCTACTGATTTACCCTAAGTAACATAATGCTTTTTTACATATAGCCTTACCTAAAATGAGTACAGCGACATCTTAACCGATAGAAAAATTACCTGCCACAAGAAAACTTTTTATCTGCCTAGGGCGGTAATTTCCCACTTATCCGTCTAGATCATTTTTACTTATCTCGATATATCTGTTCTCGGCAAATAATAGTATATTATGCACCTGCGGGGAAATTTTTTTTATCTTCGAGGCGGAGGTTTGCATACCGAGCCGAAGGTGAGGGATGTAATCCGCCGGGTAGATTAATAAATTTTCCCGTAGGTGCAATGCCTGGTGCGTATGCTATTTTATTTACCAAAGCAACAGATCAACGAAACAAAGTTTGACACCGACAATTATTATTTAACGCCATAGGGAAGCACTGTGGTGAATAATAGTATATTATAATACAAGGGGAATAATTGCGTAATTATAGTCGAGGTGGGATGAAATTTCAAAGGACGTTAGCCACTAGAATTTTCACCCACTGAGACTATAATTGCGCGATTAGTATGCGGTTGTCATAACAACACACGTTTCATTCTCATTCATTCGTATTGTTTCAGTGTAGCATTAAAGAACCGGATTATAATAGCGTCATTACAACCCTACTTTTAACAAGAAAGTCTAATATAATAGGCCGATTATAGCCCCATTATTAGTGCAATAACGGGCTTATTACAGGCTCGAATGTGATATACACCTCAGTGGCTGTCTAGGGAGATAAGTCATACATTACTGTGTTGTATCAAAATTTGTTTTTTTTGATTTCCTGCTTCAGTGCTTAAAAACTCTTACGTTTCTGCAGGATCATTCATTTATCCTCTCGAAGGATTACATCCCTTGCCTTCGGCTCGGGATACAAGTTTCCTCCTCGAAGGTAAATAAATTTTCCCGCAGATGCGTAACAATTATTATTCGTTGTCCCATATGGAAAGATGTCAATACATGTATATTTCCTCCCACGTAATGCGGTCTATTACATGTAGATTTCTTTTGATATTTGAGTCCGTCCACATGTAACAGCATTGTGTCCACATGTAATAACATTGTGTCCTATCCCCAAAACTCATTACATACAACTAATGTCATTATCACCGTTTTAGTACCAACATTATAATCGAAACGGTTGAAACCGTCGAATTTTGGAATGATGTGAGCAGGTGTTCGAAAATATGACAGTCAACATGTGTCGTTTTGATCAAATTCAAACAAATTTGAAAAAAAATTAAATTTTAATTGTGTTGTTGTGGTTTTTTGTTTGATAGTGGGAACAGCGAATAAAATAGCACGTTCCATGCTCTGAAAACTATTCATTAATTCAAGATTAATGTTGTGACCTCGGGAACTCACTCGCGAATTTTCGAGCAACTCGCTTCGGAAACTGTTTTTGACCCTTGTCAAATGTGCAAACTCTACCCTTGTCAAAAACAGTTTCCAAAGTTTGTTGCTCGAAAACACACTCGCGAGTTCCGCTCATATCAGAAAATTGATTCCTCGTGTAATGAATTATTTTTACTGCATAGAACGTAATTTACTATTATCACATACGAGCGTCGTTCTTATGTCAAATGGATGAGAGAGCGCATGAACTGGCAGAGCTGGGTGCTACATCTGCTCAATGTGGACCCGAACCGTTCATTCCTAAACCACAGTCAGAATGTGACAAGGTTGTAAAGGAATGGGTGCGTTCAGAGGGAGTAGAACGTTGGTATATGGTGGGGCAAGGCACACAAAGCAGTTCCTACCAATGCCCGACTGCAAGTGGACAAATGCACTGCTGAACATGGACCGGAGTCGCATAAGAAGAGTAGTGGGAGCGATTACCGGGCACTGTGGGCTAAGCAGTCATTTGTCAAAGATGGGAATCGTTAGCAATCTCGAATGTACCTGTAGTCTCGGTTACGAAACCGGACATCACGTAATGTCCAAAGTTTCCTCAAATGAAACTCAGGATTCTGGGTGGTCATGTGATCAGGTCTCTGGATGTACTAAATCTGAGGCCAATTGTCCTCGACAAGTTCCTCGCTGGTACTGGTAGGTTCGAAGGATTTACGTGATGAAACAAAGGATCAGCAGATCTGTGTTTCATTACCCAATAGTGGGTCGTCCCAACCTGATAAACCTGATAAAATTTTGTCCTCCCGTTTTCGCTTATATGATAGAAAAGAATACACACTTGTCACGAAGAGTCTCGGTGAACCTCGACTGCTTCGTGACAGGTGTGTAACATTTAATATGCACCTCTAGCAAAAATTGTTATCTTGACGTGTGGGCATCGTCTTCGGCTCGAGCCGTTATGCCCACATGTCGCAATAACAATTTTGGCAAGAGGTGCAAGATCATATATTACACTAGTCTACAGGGGGGTTTTGTATCTTTCCTGTCTGCCATTGCCAAATGTCAGGCTTAGTGGGCTGTTGCAGAAGATGGCCTATTTGAGTATCCATCACCCCTGAAAGTAGAGTAATTGGGGTCCAAAGAAAAATGTAAGGACATTTTCATTTAGTCATTATTATATGTTACTCAAGTTATATGTAACGTTTGTATGTACGGGTAACTAGTGCATAGTCGGGCCTACAAACCTAGTATATTGAGATATATCTTCCATATTATGATGGATTCTGTATGGATCAGAAAAGTGAAATTTTTCTGACGTTTTGGCCATGGTTGGAAAAGGGCGTAATGACTAAGTATGGTAATCGAAGTTTCCAATTACAACAAACGCCTCATCAAAAATTTACTAATTCTGACAAGATTTCGTCTCTCTCTTTCGAAAAATGTTTGAAATGGAAACTTCGATTACCATAGTTAGAAATTACGCCCTTTTCCAACCATAGCCAAAACGTCAGAAAAAGTTCACTTTTCTGATCCATACAGAATCCATCATAATATGCAAGATTTATCTCAATATTAGTATAGGTTTGTAGGCCCGACTATGCACTAGTAACCCGTACATACTAACGTTACATATAACTTAAGTAATGACTAAATGAAAATGTCCTTACATTTTTCTTTGGACCCCAATTACTCTACTTTCAGGGGTGATGGACACTCAACTAGGCCATATTCTGCAACAGCACACTAAGCCTAACATTGGACAATGAGATACAGGAAAGATACAAAACCTCTGTAGACTAGTGTTATCAATGTTCATTTGTTCTACTCGTGGTGCTGCCGAGAATAACGCGAGGATCCGTTAATGAACCGAAATACAGCAGGTAGATTTGAAATAAAATGTAAAAAGGATTTAATTTTTAATGAACTAAAAGAACGATGAATGTAATCGACTTACCAGACACTTTAAGAAAACATTTTAGAGATTTGTGAGGCATGAGAATCTGGTTTGGAACAAAGTTCTTATAGCATCATGACCTTACCGATGAGGAAACAGTTTCATTCTCGTCATTCATGAGCTATCAAGGGCCCTATTTTCAAATTGATGGTAAGCTACCGAATTGCAATAGAAAACTCGCCCGCCGGGAGGTGAGATGTTGACAGGTATGTGTTGAAACAATATGCGAACGCTTCTCGCCGGCGCACAGTTGACAAATGGGTAATAGTAGCTCAGGAATTTGAGATAGAAATTTTTAGTCTTTAGCAAACTTATTCACCATGAAATGAGGAACAATTTTGCTGAAGAAACTTTTTTCTATCAATTATATTTCAGAAGGTACTGAATGTTGAAGTCGAACTTTCTGAAAAATGCAGTGTTCTGGCCAAAATTGCAGAACTCTTACGGAGTTTCAGATAGAAATTTTTTGTCTTTAGCAAAATTGTTCAGCACGAAATAAGGAACAACTTTGCTGAAGAAGAAATTTTTCCATCAATTTATATCGGAAGTTATGACCTGTTGAATTCTGTTAATTTGGAACTCGAAAATTTGTCCAGTAATAACAGGTCTTAACTTCTACAATTTAGACCAGAAAACCATTTTTCAAGCAATTTCGACTTCAACATTTGGTAACTTCTGAAATATAATTGATCGAAGAAAAGTTTCTTCAGCAAAGTTGTTCCTCATTTCATGCAGAACAACTTTGCTGAAGACTAAAAATTTCTATCCCAAATTCCTGAGCAGTAATATAATTATGACCGCTACTGTTACCAATTTGCCAACTGTGCGGCGTGGCGTCGACGAATATTCTATTGTTAGCTGGTAGCTACTCACCGACATTTGAAATTGGGGCCCAAGAGCGTGATATTTGAGGAAAAAATTCATGCGAAATTTATGGAAGAAAATTTACAGAAATTCTAAGTCAAATTTAGGAAATTCGATGTTAAATCAAGGAAACTTTAAGGAAATTATGCTGAGAAAATTTAAGAAATTAGTAGAGAAATTAAGGAAATTCGTAGTGAATTTATTTTAGTGAAGGTATTTTAGAGGATGGCAATTTCCGTCAAGAGGGACAGAACGCTGTCTGAAAGACGTGACTTACATTGGGGGTGGATTAAAGTAAATCACGTAAAAAACAATCAATTGCCCATTAAGATCCACTCAATTTCTTGACTTGTAATTAAAACTAAAACGTCTAAACATCTTACTTAATCTAAGTTTGCATTTTACAAATCGAAAAACTGAAATTCTCAGAATGTAAATAGTGAAAATGGAACGAGCCGAATGTAATTTTCGTATGTTAGATAATAGAGAGGGAGGTGAACAATTAAAAATTAAATCCTTTTAACAAAATCCATTACAAATTTTCATTATTTTATTTTCGTTACACATAAAAACAAAGTGCTAGACTATAATATCTGATGCTAAAAGCATGAAACTTTTGTGGTCGTTAATTCTAATCAGAATGAGTTTTACTTAATTACTCAGTTTCGAGTGGTATTGTGACACAAACCATACAAAATATTGCTCAATTTATGATTAAAATGCGGGAAAATAGTGCTCTTTCCTTACGAGCTTGAATATTTTATAAATTGCTTTTACTACATTAGATCCTTTTGGTCGCAAAATTCGCTTAATAACGTTAAACCTGTTAACTACTTTCAAGAACAGCATAAAACCATAATTAAACACATTATGTCATAAGATAATGTTATTGTTGTTTTGCTGAGTGCAGTGAAATAATAAATAAAAAATAAAAAAAAACTCCACAAAATCACACAAAAGTTGTAAAATAGAAAAGTGACCAAAAATACATTTACTATGCTTTAAATACGTGACAAAAAATCAATGAAAAACTTAAATGAATAAAATATGATTTGGCTTTAGATGAATGAAGTTTAGAAAGATAAATAATATACCTTGGAGGCATAGTGCCCATCATTTTGGATGAACTGGATTTATGGTTTTATATGATGAAGAGATGATGGATTTATTTATTTTTGGTTTGATTTTGAGATGATTTGTCTTGTTTGTCAAGAATTTTAGCAACAATTTTGTTCTCTGGTCAATATTTTTTTTTTAATTTTTTAAATTTTTTTTGTTTTACTTTTTTATAATTTTTCTGATATTTTTATCTGATTGGTGAATGTCGTATGTCCAAACTAGTGGTCAGTTCTTTTATTTTTTTATATTTTTTTTTTTCGTTTTATTTTTATTTATTTTTTTATTTTTATTTTCTCTCAGTCACCACTAACTGACCAATTTATGCAAATCTATAAAGGAAAGAAAAAGGAGATAGCATTATCATAATGTTTCTAACAACAAAAAAATGGTGGAAAACAATTTTCTTTAAAAAAAAAGTCCTTTGATAACATAAACCAATTCCGATCAAATGATCTACATAATTTAGTGTAATTTACAATTTACAAAATAATTTTTGATTGTCAAATGCATAAATTGTATTAGTTTGGTCACACCACGTCAATATAGCGTTAATTATTAAGTTTTCAAACAAAGTTTATAAAATGACATAAAGAAAAACGAACAGCCAGTGAAAATGAAGCACACTTTCCTGAAAATTCAATATCAGTATAATTTTATGTTGACGAGAATTTGAGTTGAAAAACAATTTAGGGCGTCACTAAGCATTCAAGATCGGTGGCGCCAGCTTCTTTCGAGCAATAGTGGCAATTACTTCACCTTAAACAATTGTTGCCACACCCGATTTCCATCTTAACAATATTCATCCTCTTCTAACATCGTACCGATCTCAAGCTCTGTATCGAATAGAAACCACCGCATAATACCACACACACACTTGTTGCTTTCGTTTCAAAAATCGTTTTCACCTCGCTTTCACCACAGCTATGTATACGTGGTGAAAACGATTTTTGAAACGAAAACACACGTTCGCTTTCCACAAATCTTTTTAGCTACAGATGGAAATGGATTTGACAAAATAGAATGGGCAGCATAACATTAAAGTTTCGGAAAAAAACTGCTTCTAGTGCGGCGTCGGCTTATGTCAAAGCATTCAAAATTTCATGACGAATGACGCGTTTGTCGACTTGAGCACTTTTTTTTATAAAATTATGAACGTACTGCTTCGAAAATGGATCTATTGCGTTTGCCACGAAGTCTGTAGCCAGTCGATTTGAGGAGGCGGGGAGCATCGATCATGGTCTGTAGATGCCGAATCTGCAAAAAAAATTTTGTCCGTCGACACGATAACTCGAGTATAATTCAACCTATTTTCAAAATCTTTTTTTTATTCGAAAAGTGATCGAAAAGACGCTTTTAGAGCGGTTCAATTTTGAATTTTTCACTGCGTTACAATTGAATTTCGTACGATATATTCGTAATTACGTACATTATATGCGTAAAATCAGCACACAAACAATAGATTTTTATAGTGCCATCTTGTGTCAAATTATTCAAGTTTGAATCTGGACACTGTTGGCCCAAGGGCCGCCAAGCTAGGGCCATTTAAGTGGTTTTTGGTCTTTTATACATAACCCGAGTAAATGTTTTCAGATTTCCACAAATTGTTTCTGGGCATGCTTGACAAATTATGGAAGAAACTTTTTGATGTTGAGCTTTTAGACTCAGCCAAGACCCTAAAACTGAATCTGTACTAGGGTTTAAAGGATCGGAATGTGTCGGTTGAGGTCGGACCTGTGACCTGAAACCTATTGACCTGAAATTTTCAGGTCAGGTTCAGGTCGATATTTTCTCAACCTGAACCTGACCTGATGATATCAGGTCGAACCTCAACTGACCTGATTGACCTGAAGTCATTTGAATGCTTTGAATGTTCTACAAAGGAACCAAAAATATTTAGAGCTGACGAGATGAGAAAATTTTGGTGCAATCGATAATTTTATCTCAAATGTAGACGAAATTGCATTGTATACACAGTATTTTGTGATCTATTCATCAAATACAGTTATGCTATTTTATTGCAAAAGTGTTACACATAGGCATCAGTGTGTGAGTCACATGGGGGTCGTCCATAAAGGACGCTCGCTTTTAGGGAGAACGGTTTTTTTTCTCCAAAAGTCCAGTTTTTTCTTCTTTGGGGCCTTTCATAAAGCATGTCACACATAAATAAAGGTTTTTCAGAACCCCTTCCCCTGTCACACTACCTCTAACACCTCCCCTCTTCGAAGTGTGACAAAAAAATTTCATTCCTCTTCCAACGATAGAATTCACTTGGAGCACTACTTGGACTCCATAAGTTTTTTATTAGTGGTTCTTGTAAAAAACGTTCCCCTTAACCTCCTCCATAGCATATTTTAAGTTTTTGTAGGCTTAATGCACTGTAGGTTAGCACGGATCCACCTGTGTTGGTCGTCGCGACCCCCCGATTCGCGATTTTTACATGAGAATTTTCGAAAACAAAAGTCAGGGCGAAAGCTGTATCCTCCCTGGCACTTTGCAAAGATTTTTACTATCCACATTGTTTAATGATATTTTCTGAATGTAACCTGTGGGTCAGGTTACAGGTCAACCTGATTAAATTTTTCAGGTTTCAGGTTAGCCTCAGGTCGGACCTGAAATTCAAAATCAGGTTCAGGTGAGAAATCAGGTCATGACCTGACCTGAACCTGATCAGACCTGTTCCGATCCTTACCCAACGTGTCTTTTCTACATACATCTGATAAATCTTATACGATTTTCAAAAACTTTTTTTACCTGAAAGATAATCAGAAAAATAATTACAGGATTGAATTTGGGTAGAATCGGTCTAAAACTTTCGACGTGTTTTTTGGGAAGGTTGGTGGAACTTGTCGACTTATATCTTTGCGAAATTAGAACGGAAATCGTTCTTGAAGGTTTTGAATAAAATATATTGACATTAGAAAATAACGGAAATTAAATTAGTCAAAATCTGTTGTGTGGTTCGGGCTTTAGAGTCCTCAGTATAGGCCCAACTCACGCTGCGTGATCCTACCCGATATTTGGTATTTTTTCGTGATATTTCTTCAATGAAGAGGTTTTTTGTGCAGTTTTGCAGGGAAAAAAGAGGCAAACTTCTTTGTTCATGGAAGTATGGATCAAGGCCTCTCCTAAGTGCTCTAGGTCGGTTCTAAGATCGGGCCTAGTGCAATTTTGTTTTTAAAATTTTTTCCATGTTTTTTAATTTTGGGCTTTTTTAAGAATTGAAGATGTTTTTTGCGCCGCTTCTTCCAAAGAATTTTTCAGTATTGCCCTTTCGGCAATTTCCAATCCAATTTAATGTCGACGTAAGTAAGAGTTAAGGCGACATTCAGTTTGATACGTTCGAATCTTTTTGCAACATCTATTCTGTTTGCCACATTTATTCTGATACGTACGGGCCCCCTGCAAATTTTTTTTTATGATTACTTGAAGTCTGAAGAGACTTACTCTCTTTGTACGAAGGTCCTATGCGTTTACTACAAATTCAGGGCTCCCACACATCCAATATTTCAAAAATTGTCCGTCTCCACTTTTTTTTCGAAACGGCTGCACCGATCACCCTGAACTTTTTTTTCGCTGAAAGGTACATATGTCCCATGGTTCAAGTTCAAAGATGAGGAAATTCGATCGGGTAGCTTCGGAAATATGGTCGAAAAGGTGTCCAAAAACATGGTTTAGATATCTCTAGAATTAAGGCAGTTAGAAAGCTACTTTCTGGGACAAAGCTGTAGAGAAGTAAATTTTAGCGAACATGTCTTTCAGAGTTTTCCCCAGAAACATCCCAATCCCGAGATTCATCCACTGCTAGAATTGGAAGGGATGATTCACATATCAAGAACTATGATAGATAGAAAGTTGCTTTCAAAGGCAAAGTTGTAAAGAATCAAATTTTAGCGAACACGTGTTTCAGGGTTTTCCCAAGAAACGTTCCGATCCTGGGATCTAGCCACTTTTAGAGTTGGGAGGGATGAGTCATATCTCAAGAACTATGACAGATGGAAAGTTGCTTCCAATGGCAAAGTTGTAGAGAATTAAATTTTAGCGAATACGTGTTTCAGGGTTTTCCCCAGAAACGTCCAAATCCCGAGATTTAGCCACTTCTAGAATTGATAGGGATGATTCATATATCAAGAACTATGACAGATAGAAAGTTGCTTCCAAAGACAAAGTTGTAGAGAATTGAATGTTATCGAACACGTGTTTCAGGGTTTTCCCGAAAAATGTCCCAATCCTGAGATTCAGCCACTTCTGGAACTCAGAGGGATAGGAACATTAGACAACGCGTGATTGGTGTCAGAGTTCAGAAAATGTACTTCGGGAGGGCTTTCGACGTTACTTTGGGTAATTTCTGAGAGTCTTTTAAATTCTGATAGTTCTAAAAGAACGTGACTATGCATTCTGATACGCATTATATTTATGATAATAGTAAGAGGTTGGTACATCGTAGCTTTTCGCACGTGAAGGCTTTACGTACGGGTCTTTGCATATGTTTTTACATTAAATTTTAAACATTACGAAAGACATGATTCAAAATGAAGCAATTCTTAAAACAAACACGGCCATAATTGTTCTCAGTTCCTCTACTTTATTGGTGCAACCCAAACTGTAGTTCAGCTAACCAAATTTTTTATTTACCATCAATATTGATTTCTGATTTACTGTGAGCCGACGTAATACGTGAATTTAAGTTTTGAAAGTCCGGTTAAAGAAAATTACCTGAAATGACCTCTCTACTTGGGGGCCGTTCATAAATTCAAAAATGAAGTTTGTCACATGTGTATCCACACAAGACAATTTTTTATTTGCGTTTTTCTACTGGCGCTGTTTGAATCTGGAAAAGGAGGCACTGCGAAGAACTCGGTGAAGCTTCCAATAGATCCAACAGCTTTCTAGTATTTGAAAAATGGTTTCAGAAATTTTGCATCACACATGTTCAAACCCCCCTCCCCCAGGTCACAATCTGTCACGCTAGGCGTGAACCCCCCTCCCCCCTGCAACGTTACGTAATTTACGAACGGCCCCTTGACAGATATGATACAATTATCTTACTTCCAGCACTGTGTTCGTTGTTGACGTCAAAAACTTCCAAGTTATATAAACAAGTTATCGTAACAAAACTCTTTCGATTGGAAAACAGTTTGACCTCTTTTATGGAAAACAAATACAACTATTTAAATCTTATGATGATGTTTGAACGCATTCACTTGAATCAGGTCATTGCATGTCTATGTAAAATGTTAAATGCGAGACAATGAGTCTTCATAAAAATATATTTGTTTTTCATTTTTCAAAATAAATTTCATTTGATATTTGACATGAAAATTATGCTGATATTTTCTTTTCATACATTCGTAAAGCCATTTTTAAAGTGGTCTGCAAGGTTGTTTTGGTAAATATTCTTTCACCACCACCCAATTCAACACACAATGTGCCATGAGAAAATAAAACCGTTAACATCGTATATGTTTCATTGGGCGGTAGCAACGAAATTAAAATTTATCCAGAGCTACAGCAGCGTTTTTTCGTTGGGCAATAACAATGAGATGCAAGCTCACAATTTGTTTCTGAATGTTTAGAATATTTACCATTAATAAATCGAAATCAAGAGACATAATTAGTGCGTTTGAAATGTCCGCTAAAAGAGTAAAGAATAAAATGAAATCTATTGCAAAAGTATAGTAGTTGCGAGAGAGGAGAACTCGTGAAAACACCATTCCATGCAAAAGTTATAAAATACAAAACTAAAGCTAAATTAACAACAAGTCTTTTAGAGTTTTCCCTCTTAAAATTGTACATTTGTCAACGAAAAAATGTAATTTTATTGAAACATTTGTTAACATACTCAAGAAGTAACTGTCGTAGCGAATCTTCATCATAATCGCCATGACCTCTACTGGAAGCGTTCGATGCGCTCTCCGCTAGGGGTCGTGGTCTTTTTGGTGCATGTCCAACAGAACGACGAAAGTGTCGTCCATCATCTAAACTACTCCTATGGTACGATACTGTAAACAAGATAATAAACAAAAACAAAATTATTTCCATACTTCCTTTCGACAACTATTCACTGTTACCATCTGATCTAAGTCGAACTGGAGGCGAGGTCAGCTTAATGGTTGATGAAAGGGCCGGTGTTTCCAGGGGCCCCCCAAAAACATAATCGTATGAATCTTCTGAACTTAAAGTTGTCACTAAGATGTTGTAAAAGTTAGTAGGGAAAAATGTTATAACAATTATTTTGGATTGAAGAAAACATAACAACGATAAAAGGCACTGTATTAAAAAAAAACGTTATACTTACACATAAAAAAATGTTTTAAAAAATCACAAATAAAGTCAAATTCTACGAAAAATATTATTTGAACATTTTAGTGTACGCGTAGCAAGTGAAATTCACAATCGTTGAGGTCTTGTTCCTACAAGTCAAACCTAATTATTCTAAAATGAACAACATCTTAGCGTATCCGATAAGGCAAAAAATCGTGCAAATTTTGGTAGAAACGTTGGTATGATAATAGAGAAGTTGGGCAAAGCGACTTATAGCAAAATTTATAACACATACATGTAGCTATAAGTAATAAGTTATATGTTTACTTTATAAGTTACAAGTTTACGTTATAAGTTTACGTTACGAGCTATGAATTATAATTTATAAGCTACAAGTTTACGGTACAAGTTATAAGTTTATAGCCCAGATCACTATTGTAACTGATCCAGATCAGTACTCATTAATTTGAAAACTGATTCGGATAAGTACTGATCAGTTTTGAAACTGATCCAGATCAATACTGATCAGTTTCAAAGTGATCTGTATCAGTACTTATCAGTTTTAAAACTGATCCGGATCAGTACTGATCAGTCTAATGTGGATCAGTACTGACAGTAATAATCAGTCTTAAAACTGATCCGTATCAGTACTGATCATTTTGAAAACTACTAATTCAAATCAGTTTTAAAACTAATTAGTTCTGATACGGATCAGTTTTGGAACTCTTCAGTACTGGTCTGGATCAGTTACAATACTGATCTGGGCTATAAGCTTATAACTTGTACCGTAAACTTGTAAGTTATAAATTATAACTCATAGCTTGTAACGTAAACTTGTAACTTATAACGTAAACAAATAACTTATTACTTATAGCTATATGTATATGTTATAAATTTGGCTATAAGTGGCTTTGCCCAAACTCTCTAATTATGTTGTTCTGTATCCATTTCTGATTCCAAAATCATCGGGGTCATCGACGACGGCTCAACTATTCGCCTGTGAGCGGCCATTATGTCATTTTTCTATGAATTTTCAGGACCCAACGGAATGAGATGTCAACTTGGTTCCAAATGTTCAAAGTTTTTTTTAGTAATGTTTAGTGTGTTGATATCCCAATCCGAGATGGCGGAAATTACGTTCAAAGTCAAAAAAATTTTTCAAGTTACAAAAACCCTTCATACCTATCGAAATATCAAAAATTCGCTAAAACGCTCTTCTGAGAAGTTATAGAGAATTTCAAGGGCTACATTTGATGACACAAATCGGACAACGCGTTTAGGACATAGGTCACTCCCTTTTAAAGTTCGAAATGTAGAAGAAGGTTCAATGAATTATTGCTCAGTATCTGTTGAAAGTTCATAGTTTTTCTTAGTTTCAAATAGTTTCAAATTTTTCTTCGGAATTTTTCATTTTCATACGGAATTTTCCGAGTTTTCCTTCGAATTCGTTGAAAAGTTAAATTTGAAAGGTGAATAACTTTTAAACAAAAATTTTTTCACAAAAACTTTCTTCTCCACATTGTTCTTCATTTATTTCTAGACAAATCCTCCGAAGAATGTGTATTTTTTTTTGCGGAAGCTAAGCGCTA
>WJQU01002539.1:0-25000 GCA_029228625.1 Pseudolycoriella hygida | reverse complement strand
ATACCCGAGATCGATAAGCATACTGCGGATATTCTCGGACTTGCACAAGAATTAGGTCAAACTCTTCGGAGCGAACTTTTGATGGGAGCTATCCAAGTATGGACTGAACTCTCACTGTACAAGCAAGCGCCTCTTCGACAACCAGTTTTTTCAGAAGATGGCGGCTTCACACTGACAAATCCTGCTACTGGATATGCTCACGGTCTTATGCAAAATCGATGCCAGAAATGTGTTTGGGATTATGGACCCGGAACGTACGTACACGAATTTGCAGCTGCTCTAGATCTCAAGCGATTTCGTGAGGCGGTTGAGGGCATACGCAACATTTTACGTTTACAAGGTGCATCGTTTCCACTTTACGGCATATTTATCAGATTTTCGCCAAGCTCAACAGCAATGATGTCTATTGAATATGGCAGAGCCACCGTTCATATCGAAATTGTGACGCCGATGCGTAAGAACCCATTCAAAAATGCTCGATCTGGACTTGGTTCGGTGCAGGCAATCGAACAATTGCTGGTATATAAACCGATGATGGACTGAGGTACATATTCATATTTTTCACGTTTCATTTTCCAGATTTCGCTGGGTGGAAGACCTCACTGGTCGATGTGTGGCCAATCGTTCCATACGAAATCTATGCTAGCAGCGAATTCTCCAAATATCGCCAAGTTCCGAGCAATGATGAAGAAATATGATCCGAACGGAGTGTTTCTCAACAAATTCGGAGAGAGGATTACCGGTGCATCCAATCAGTTAACTGTCGACACAAGGGCTATACATTGCGCTTTAAACAGTAACTGCATTTGTTCCAAGAATGCTGATTGTGCGACAGGACAAATTTGCAAAAAAATGTATGGATTCAATGTTTGTAAAGATGTTCTTCGGCAAATATTGCCACTGAATTTATTCACTCACGTCACTGATGAGCTAGTGCTTAGAAAAATTTCCAACTTATTCGCTGTAGTGTAGAGCCCAATGAAATATTAGTTTAGTGAGGACTCTTGCATAACGTATCCGTGTTGTGGAGCAACAGTTCGCCTGTGTACGCTGACACTGACACATACACAAATCATTCATTCATTATAGAGCAGATGGTTAAGAAACGAACTTTGTGAAATAAAAATTTGTTTTGATAAGAAATAAATTGTAATTGACAAGGCTCGAAGTCAGGTCAGGTTAACCTGACCTGACCTGAACCTGATTTTCCAAATATCAACCTGACCTGAAACCTAAAAACCTGAAATCAAAAAAAACCTGATCAAACCTGAATGACCTGAATAACCTGAAGTAAAAAATGATCATACGAGTATCATGAAACCTGTATTCGCATGGGATTTAATTCTTTTTATTTTACTGTGTTTTTCTCGTTATTTTTGCGTTATTTTTATGTTTGAAAGAGCACTAAAATATTGTATTGACATATGAGGGGAAATCTCGGCAAGCTAGATATTCTCCTCATAATATATATCAATAAAGTATCATTGGACCCGTGCGAAGTACAAAGGTTTTATACGTTTACTACAAACAACTTTATTGTAACATGAGGTAGATCGAAGTGGGAGTGGGTGGGATACATTTATTATCGTCTAGAAATGACGAATCAGCAAAAAAAAATTCCGTCTACTTTTTTTTCTAAACGGCTGAACCAATCACCCTAAACTTTTTATCCCCTGAAAGGTACAATTTGTCCCATGATTTAAGTTCAAAGAAGAGCGAAATCGGTCAAGTGGTTCCGGAGGTATGGTCGAAGAAGTGACCAAAAACATGGTTTTTAGGAAATTGTTCATTTTGGTGTCAAATGAAAGCATTTGATGTCACAAAACTGGGAAAAAATGTTTGTGGAAATCAGTTGAGTGGTTTGGACAGTGGAACTTTTGGACGAAACTCAGTCTTGTCCTAATACGATAGGAGATGGGTTTTCATCAACATTTGGTTAAGTATGAAAAATAGAGATTTTTTTCCAAAGACAAAGTTGTGGAGAATTTGATTTTAGGGAACGCATGTCTCGGAAACTTGACCCAATCCGGGGATATGGTCACTTCTAGAATTTGGAGGTATGACCCATATATCTAGAACGATGAGAGTTAGAAAAATGCTTCTAAAGGTAAAGTTGTAGAGAATAAATTTTTAGCGAACACGTGTTTCAGGGTATTTGGGAAAAATGGCTCAATCCTTGGTATGTATATGGGCACTTCTTCACGCCAAGGACCCATGGTCCCAACCAAAAAAAGGATGAAATAATAATTTTTGACTAGCAGTGGAGCGTATTTGTGTTCTTTCATTCGGACCATGTTCATCGCAGCTCTTCCAACGTTTATCGCAGTAGATTTTACCATACTGGGTTGAAAGGTGTCGGAACATGACACATCCCATATGAGTGTCAGTCCTCTCTTCCCTGGTATTAAAGTCATGCCATCAACTTTTCGTCCATCGGTTCGAATAAGTCCAGGTGGCTCTAAGGCCGAAGGCGTATCCGTTGATGCCAGTGTTCCCTTTATTATTTTGTTCAACTCAGCATCTCCTGACCATCGACCGGCGCTCTTTCGGCAGTGCAAACTATGTCGCCCTTTTTTGTCAACTAGCACTCCGCAGACACATATCCGGAACACATTGTTATCTAAGAGCGTGCCAATTGATTTTGATGGTAACGTGTGTTCCCAGATCGCTAATCTTCTAACTTTTTCCTCATCGCTTTCGGCCTGAACGCCATCCACCAATCGTTGGACGCTTACCGAATCCCAATCTTTTTGTAATGCGACGGAGGCTGGCAGGCTCGTATCCGGATTCATGCGATTCCAAGCATCTAAACCATCTTCACAATCCGCTATTTCCATTATGTCGAGCGTGAAAGGTAACATAATACTCATCAATGGAAAACGGCCGTTTACTGATGACAAGAAAGCCGGTTATTTATTTATTTATTCCAATGACTTTCAAAATACAAAAATATAGAACAAAAAAGAAAGAAAATAGAAACTTTAAAGTAGTACACGAAGAAAATCACAACACAAGTCAAATGTTAACAGTCAAATTCTGTATCCAATTTCGCGCCCTGTCTGTAGCTTCGTGAATTTCGGTAATGTCACCTTCAAAGCGATATGTTAAGCAATGATGGACGAGATGATCCATTGTCTGAAATTCCCTACACTGACATAGTGCTGATTCTATTACATTCCACCTGTGTAGAAGGTAGGCCACACAACCCTGTCCAGTTCGGATTCGGTTTAATCTAAGCCAGGTTCGTCTCGGCATATCCATCCCGTTTACTTCATCAGTAGGATCTGCAATGAGTTGCTTGTTGTGAATGGAAGAATTTGCCCACCATTTTCGCCAGCGATCTTTCCAATTATCCATGTCTTCAGACTCTCTGAAAAAACACCAAAATGGTTTGCGAGACTTTAATCTGAGGTTGATCGGAGCCGCAGCTAAATCTTTGGAAATTGGAAGTTCATTGTCTGTCCTCACTTTATCACATTCTCTCAACGCAGCCTCTTCTCTGTGAGTAGGGGGAATATTACTCAAAACGTTCAACCATTCAACTTCTGTTGAATGAACGGACCCACAGATAATCCTTAAAGCTGTATTGACTTCGGTATCGACTTGTTTGACGTGGCAGCTATTCATCCAAATCGGTGAGGCATAATCGGCAACGGACATAACTAGCGCTTCAGTTGTTATTTTAAGTGTCCCCCATGTCGATCCAGCCAACTTTTGTACAATGTTAACCCGAGACTAGAGCTTTTTTCGTGTGCTCGTCAGGTGCGATCGGTACGTCAGACTCCGATCTAGTATTACTCCTAAATACTTCGGATTTTTGTCGTGTTTTACTCTTTTCCCGTTGAATTTGATTTTCAATTGACGGTTTGCTTGATGTGCTAGCGCGATATCATCGGCGTACATAAATAAACGCGATCGTGTCTTCGGTATGTCGCTGGTGTACAAGCAGTAAAGGAAACTGGACAACACGGAGCCTTGCGGTAACCCGTTATTCAGTGTACGTTTGTTGCTCACTTTATCATTCATTTCCACTCGAAACGATCGGTCACTCAGCATGTTCATGATCAATGACAAAGTTTTTTGACAGCGAATTATATTGCTCAGCTTCATCAGTAATCCGCGTTTCCACACGGTATCATACGCAGCCGTAAGATTCACAAACACAACACCTGTTTTCAGCCTTTTTTGGAAACCCAATTCGATGAAGTTTGTTAGCGCCAATACTTGATCACTACAGCTTCGGTTTCTTTGGAAGGCAGCCTGTTCCTTTGGGATCGTCGTTTCAATTACGTCTCGCAGCCTCTCCAATATCGCTCTTTCAAAAAGTTTGAAACTACAGCTCAGCAGTGAGATTGGGCGGTAGTTAGCTGGATCTTCTGCAGACTTGTTAGGTTTTAAGAATGTAATCACCTTGGCCATTTTCCATTCCTTCGGTAATCGTCCGCTCGAGTAAACGTTGGTAAAAAATTTACTCATCCACTTCAATGCGTTAGGTCCGAGGTGCTTCAGGTAGTCGTTAAAGATGTTGTCTTCACCAGGAGCTTTACCGCTTTTGATGTTTGAAATAGCGTCTCGAACTTCTTCCGACGTGAAAGGGGCGGCATAAACGGATGTCAACTGGCTGTTACGAAAATTGGACGCGTATCGTTTGTTCACAGCTCGTTTATGGGCCGATGGAACTGTTCCCTTGGAGTTCAAAACCAGTTGTGCCGCTACCTACTCGGGTGAAACGTGGTATATTTTTTTTGAGGTTTCAGTATTACCGCTCAAACAATTGATCAGCTGCCCATGCTTTCTTGCTTGATCTGGAAAAACTCATCGATTCCATTTTCGTTTCCCATTTAATTTTTCGGGTTTCGTCCAATTTTTTCTACAATTCTTTACCCGTGATAATATCGCCAGTTTCTTTAAATGCATCGAACAGTTCTTGATTTTCTGTTGACCATCCTGGGACAATTTCCCTACGACTCCCACGATGTATCGATTGCTTGGCTGCTGTTGTAATCAGTCCAACAAAACAGTCATAATTCGAAGCGCAGGGTGAAATTCTCAGGATTGTTTTCTCGATTGTTAGACCGAATTTTTCCCAATTCGCCTTGGTAAAGTTCCATCGGTTTCGTTCATCGGCTCGAATCAACGGTAATTTTATGCCCACGTCAATGATGACGGGTCGATGTTGTCTATTAGGAAAACCTTTTAAGACCTGTCGTGTTGCTGGAATAGGGTTACCGGCATTGTCTTTAGAGACGAAGCATAGACCAGGGGTGTAAGTACGATTCCATCTAGCTGATACGAAAGTACCCGGGTCGTTGGCGTCGAAAATTAGCGACAGATCCTCTCTATCCAATTGGCGACTCTGTGGCCGTCGTCATTAGTATCGTCGTAACCCCAGAGAGTGTTATGGCTGTTGAAATCACCACATATTATCGCTGGCTTGTCGAATTGTGGAAGGACACTATCTTCAAACTCCTGTGATGGCGGTTTATAGACGTATAGAAAGCCGGTAAAGCAATATCTTGTACTCTCCTTAGACCTAGTGAATGAATGAATATTAATTTTATTGTCTACTTTTCTCCTCCGAATTTTATCGGCAGTGATGAAGCAATCCACGTGCCCGTATCCAACTGCGTGTTTGTTAATGTTTCCGTGCTCATACGTAGGTTGTCATCGATATCTCGTTTATAACCCCCTGGACATTCTAAGATAGTTGTTCGGAGCAGAAATACTAATTCAGGTATTGCCAAGCAGTTTCGTAAAACGTAGTACGCAATGTGGTAGTTGTAAAGGTCAGTGAACCGGCTGAAGAACATACGTAGTTCTTGAAATTTGTTCTTGAAAACTGTTTCCAAGACATTTGCTGTAATTGGTGCTCCTAACAGAGTCAGCTCGTCGATATTAATTATTCCAGGTGATATTTGTTCGAAGCGTTGTACTCACACTTCGCTGGGTTGATATGCAAACCGATTTTCTTACATTCCGCAATGACCATTTCGAAATCCTGTAGCACCAATTTTGCGTTACCGGCGATCGTTCCGTCATCGAGGTAGATAATACCACAAATTCTGAGAAAAGTGATATTACCACTGATTGGATTGCTAGGCAAAAAGACAAAGGCCTGCATGGGTCACCTTGTTGGGCCCCGTTTCGGGATAAGATGATGTCGAAGAGGGAGGACGTTTAGGAGTAGCATTGCCATAGGAAGGGGTATATCGGCGAATGGTTGCCATTTTCCTATCCACATCGATCTTTTATCATGCGTTATTTTAAGTAATGCCGTATCGGATGGTTAAGTGGTGAACATACTGGACTGTCACTTAGAAGACCCGGGTTTCATCCCCGGCGCAGACAATTATAGGAATTTTTCTTTATACATACAACGTCCCTAAGTCCACCCAAGCTTCATAAATTGGGTAGTTGCTGTGGAGTGGAGCAACGAAAAGTATGAAAAAAATGTTCGTATGTGGCGTCACAAGCATAAGACGAAACTGCATACACACAAGGCAGACAATGCATGTCAACAGCGACTTGACACCTATAGTCATCCCCACACATCCCCACTAATTCTCCATTCCAACAATATGGCAGGTCAAAGAACACTGTGTGAACGATGATGGCCATTCGACAAAAATGGATCGCACAAAATGCACAACATCATCACTACGGTTTTTGGACCTGTCAACATGTTGACCTCCCAACAATAATGCATCGTAATGCAGATCAGTAACAATGAAATACATTTAGACATAAGATTGTAAACTAGCCTTATGTAGATATCAGATGTAGCATGTAAAAACCATACGATCAATGATAAATGCCGTAACCGTATGTGTCCCAAGCGAAACCCCGACTGGAACTCAAATAAGAGGCTAAATTCAACCATATAATCAGATATTTGTTATTTCATCAGCCTCTTTAGTGCCTTCGAAACCGCAGGCAGTATACTTTTTGGTCTGAAATCATCAAGCGAAGGACAGCGTGACTTATTTTGCCTTGCCTTCTTAATCTTCGCATCTTTCCAACACAAAGAGTACACTGACTTGTTGAGTTTGATATTAAAAAACGTAATAGTAGGCAGCATCACCGTTACCAGCTGTTGCTGTTTTATAAACACATTAGAAATTCCGTCAAGACGCTCTGAGTTTGACTTAATACTTCAAATTGCCATATACACCTCATGCTCTGTTACTTTGCGAAATGAAAACTCTCTTGTAGCAGTTGCCTTCATTTGATGGGTTGATAGTTTCGGACAGTAAGTTAATGAATGATTATTAAACTCATCTGGGGTGAAAGGAGCTGCGCTATAGTCCGGGCTTGAGGCGAAGCCTAATCCCCGAAGGCTACTCCACAGCTCCTACAACAGTTAACGAGTTCAATTTTTTCTCACAAAACCGGCGCTTAGCCAGCCGTTTCCGTTGTGTCACCCTATTGCTCAACATCTTAAATCGTGCAAAGTTCTCATTAGTTGTAGAAAATAAAATTTTAGGGGAAAATGGCACAATCCTGGGGTACAGCCACTTCTAGAATTGGGAGTTGCTATAAAATTGTAGTATTTTTCAAAAGTTTGAAGCCGTGTAAACATTTACTAAAGTTTCAGTCCCCGACTGTTCTTTATAATGAATAAAGTGAATTGAATTTTAACGGAAGGTTTAAAATTGGAAAAACTAAAGTCCGTAGGTGTATGGCGTGTGGCACAATAGTTCGTCGTATAAGTCAACTTCCAAGATTTTGGGATACACTGAGAACATCTTCAAAGTTGTAAATCTTAAACTTTGTATTTTACGATAAATAATTTCTGTGGTTAGTGTTGGTGAGTCAACATCTTAGCGCTTATATAGTGCCTCATCTAGGAAAGCCTGACCCATAGCTTGCAACATTATTTACACGATCGGGTTTGAGATCTTTATATTTTTAGGATTCTACGACGGATTTTACGAAAGGTAAAAGTTTTTCTTAAACATAAATTTCCTGCTTTTCCTTATCACAGTAAGATTTATTTCGTTAACGTCTCTAGTCTTTATTCAAAGTGATAAAATTCTAGTAAGTGTAATAGCTTGTGTCAAGACCAATAAACCGGACCTGCGAGTCAATCCAGTCTCGAGCCAAGGCGACATTTGCATAAACTGCCGGATGGTCTTCATTGCAACCGATTCCCCATGCAACAATGCCGCTTTGAGAATAACGGTTCTGGGCAGGATTTCCGACTGGACAGACTAAAGGCGCTCCGCCGTCACCCTAAAAATGAAAAATTATTTACACCCGATTCGATGATGACTTTTTTATTTACTTGGCATGTGTCTACTCCTGGTACACCACCTGCACAGATGAACTGAAAGAAAAGACGAGATCAAATGACTGAACAAGTTCCTAAGTGACCAAATAAGCTTACAGATGGGTCTAAACGGAATTTGCTGGTCAATTTGGTTTGTTGAAGTTCGGCTTGGCATTGATTGAATGGAACAATTGGAAGAGGAACTTTCTTTTGAATAACACTGTATTTTCCAGCTTTTCCGAACACGTCCTTCCTACATAGAAATGAATATTTATCAAATTTCTGAAATTTATTTTGGGGCTGTCAGGGTTGAACTGAACGATAAATGATGGGGAAAGCGGAAATGGTAATGGAAATGGAAATTAACGACTCACCCCCATCCACTAGCGAAACAGTTTTTGCTTGTCGAAACATAATTCGGTGGTGGCAAGCAAATAGTGTTGATATGTTGGTCTAACTGGAACGGATCCTCAAGTTCAATTATAGCAACATCGTTTGCCAATGATCGTTCGTTATAATTCGGATGACTGAATACCCTCGAAGCGATTCGTTCCTGGTAAGGTAGTCGTTCCTTCGTGGTTTGTGTGTCCCATTCACCCGCACGAATTTTTAAGTCTTTGGCATCGTTAACAAAACTATAAGCCGCATTCGTTAGTCAGAAACAGTTGAAGATCATTGAAAACTTACGCTCTTGCACAATGATTTCCTGTCAGCACCGCCTTCGGATGAATCAAAGATCCTCCGCAAACGCATGAGTCATCTGAAATTCTAATCAATGCAACCGTCCATGGAAACTCTCCGAAACCAGCTTCGTTATTCTGGAAACATGAAATAAATTACGTCAATATTTGTTGGCTTCAATTCCAAAATATTTCCCTTTCCCAACGAACGATACGCGTAACAAATTCTCAAGAGAAACATTCGGAGGCATCGAAGGATATTTTCTCAAGATACTGTTGGATTTAGGGGATAGATTTAGCTACTGTCTCCGCAGCGGAGAAACGGAAAATATCATAAATTACTGAAAATAAAATTTGGAAATGACAGAAAAAGGAAGATGTTAAATGTTTGGGAAACGACTCGAAGTCGGGAAATAATTGAAAACGGGGGACTTGAGGAGGAGAAAGGGTTGAAAAACGGGAAATGATATTTTTGCTAGCGAGAACTTATTTAGACGAATTCCGTGATTCGTATCAGCAGAAAATGTTGATCATAAGTGTAGGGTAGAAGGATAAAGGCTCCTGTCATAAAATAAAGCTTTGACGCCGAATGACTTTGATGTTAAACTGCGGGAACGATAAAAAATCTGTCGTTTCCTCGTATGAATATTATAGCGGAAGGATATGCACGCGATCCTATCATCTGAAAATTAAGCGCACTAAAAGTTAAAATTTTCACTTACAAAATCGCCGGAAAGTTGAAAATCAATGCCACCAACATTCCTTATTCCACAGCCCGATGCGCGACCTGGTTTTTGTTCAATTGGTACTGGGACAATTGGTTCCTCCGTTTGTTTGTCAGAATTGCAACACACATCTAACACATCCTGACAATCTTGAGGATCAAATCTAATATCAATTATACCAAAACCATCAACCACACCGTCATCGGCAATAACGGTTTGATTCGTGGGGTCGCACATGTAATAGGGCACACAAAGACATTGCTGCCCATTGTTAACGAATGTTTGTGGACTTTCAGTTGGACCAACAATTGGCTCCGGCGTTACAATAAATCCAGCTCCACGGTTATTTGGTCGTTGCGTTGGTTGTGGACCAAAAACACTATCAATGTTATCTTGTATCGACTGTGGATAGGCTAAGGTGTGCGTTAACATCACACAGACCACCAAAATTTTGAACATCTTAAACGAAATTATGTCAATGTTAGCTGTAAAATGATAAGATATTTTTGGTTCTTGTTTTGGTTCATCTATTCTGACCTTCATGATTATTTAGTTGCTTAGTGTTGTGGAAATCATGCTGTTTGAAATTTCTGAATTTACAGAGCTCCCACTTTTTCAGACAAAACACTCAACTACAGTTTGTCAATTTAAAGAACTTTTGAGATCCCCCTTCCCAACGTACCCAGACAGTCTTAAATAATAAGAACAGGTAGAGGTAGATAGAGTTGGTGATCTGATCATGAAACATTACTCAAATTTCAGATCTCATTTCAAAGACACGGCCCGGAGCTCACCTTCACATCTTTGAAAATGTAATCACAACGTGAATTTGTTTTACTATCCATTGAACCTACCCCTTCTCTAACATGTATTCCTTTTCGAGCTTTCAGTCTTTTCAAAGCCTCTAACATCTTGATTTTATATGCAGATGGGATTACCGGACACATATAGCATTACCGGTTATTGGTATTACCGGAGAGAGTACCGGTCGGCCGGTTTTATTACCGAAAATGTTTGATCGATCTAGGGGACATTTATAAATCACGTCAGCATTTTTCGATGATTTTTCGACCCCCTCCCAGTGCCGGCCTGGCCCTATGGGCGCTCGGGCGGCGCCCTCAGGGCTTTTTGCCTGACTCGGGCGGCGCCCTCAGGGTTTTTTGCCCGACTCGGGCGGTAGCTCGACCGGGCATTTTGGATTCTTTTGTATATGCAAAGATTATATATTTCAAAAACGTAGCCAAGGCGATGCGATAAGCAAAGAGACCTGTGAGTGTCAGAACAACTGTTACAAACTCTTACTGCATATTAAAACAAACGCTAAACTACCATAGAGTATCGAGGAATGATTTGCAATTTTATTGAATTGCAGTCTTAGATTAGATAGAAAATTAGTCACCTTTTCGACTACTTTTTCGATCATTACTTCGAAAGTTCTCGACTGATTTCACTTATTATAATCACAACATTCCTTTTGGGATTACCTTTCGGGGAGAACATACTTTTGGAAATCGATCAAGATTGACTCGAGTTATCCGTATCGACAGACAGACGGATGAACACATTTTTTCATGCAGATTCGGAGAGCGGTGAGTCCCTTGGGCCCGGTCGAAAAAAAAGGAGCCCGGGCTGTCATTTTGAGCTGTGGCTGAAAATAAGAAAAACGAATTCAAATTTCCGAAATTTTCCCCCAAAAATGCTAAAATATCCGCCCGAAGATGTGGGCTTTTTCAGATTTCGCCCGCAGGGCCTTGGTAGCCAGGCCGGCACTGCCTCCTCCCCCCTTGCCCTCTTGTGTCTCACTTTCGCTACCCCGCTACCCCCTGTGGACGTAAGCTATTTGAAATTTTTTTTTAAATTCTCAGTTTTAACACAACCTCTAAAGTAAGCAGTTTTCGTTTCACAAAAAGTTGATTTTGGCTTCGCCAATTGAAAAAGCTCATTTATTGGAGACATTTTTCTAAAATCGTTATGTTGCGATGGATATTAAATCATTATTATCTATTGTATGTGTGGCGACTAGGGAATGCAACCGCTACATAAAAACCGGTTAATTAAATTTTGTTTACCGGTTTTTACAGTACAATATTATACCCCCAAACGTGAAGGAAAGTTCCTCAAATTTAACATGAAAAGATGACATTTTCTGCAAATAAATGGTAATGAATTGTGTAGATCGTGTCCAGTTCAGAATTTATGAAAACAACTCTTTAACCTGAAAACACACGAGACATTTTGCGTTGCTGAGATCGACATTTATGCTGCATTTTCCATTGTTTAGTCTGTGATGGAAATCGGATTACAATAGAAAACGCAGCATTCTATTGTCGATCTCAGCAACGCAAAATATCTCGTTCGTTTTCAGCTTTAAGTATAGTCTCTAGTTTTACGATTTCAACGGAATGCCGAAAAAGGAGGTCCAATTTTAGGATAGGAAGACAGATTGTGACCAAAAATCAAGTTACATATGTCAGTGAACTGTCAAATTTGCGATGTTTTTTTTAGAAGAGAATTCTGTGTAAATAATAAATTATTCAAAATTATAGCTCATGCACTGTAAAAGGATTACTCTTACACAAAAAATAGATGAATCAGAATTCAGAAAGCTAAAGTATGAAGGTACAAATTTGCTCTAAAATAACATCGCAAACAAACTTAGAATGCGATGATTTTTCAGAGCAAAGTTCGAGCTTTATACATAAACTTTTTGAATTCTGATTTATCTATTATTCGTGTGACAGTCATCCTCTCACAGTACATGAGCTATAATTTTCAATAATTTGTTATTTACGCAGGATTATGTTTCAAAGAAAAACATCTCAAATTGGACAGGTCATATTTTTGCAACGTGCCCTTAAGGGATTTAGACGTCTAATTTATAATAAATTAAATTGGGTATACACAACACTTAGAGTAAGGGTGTCTAATGTGGAACACCAAAAAGAGAATGCAAATAAAAGAGTTGAAATGTCTCGAAATCTAGGAAAAAGTTATTTGGGAAAGATTAGTGAAGTATTGTGCAGCTTCTTGGAGAATAAGGGACTTCGAAAATTGATAGATTAGAAATTTTTCAACATTTTCGAAAGCAAGTGAATTTTAACTGTTTTAAAAAAGTGTCCCTAATGTGGAACACGCTTCAAAAGATGAAGAAATTTTTCGCAACTTTTTTTTTCTTTCAAAAGAAATTGACAATCGAGTGCTAAGTGTTACAACAGAAAATAAATTTCGTCTTTCGGACCCTTAAGCGATACATTGCAGAATCGGATTTGGAAAGGATTACTCTTCTACATAGTAAAGTGACCAATATTGAGAGCGAAAAAGTTTATACCTCGTTTTTCCTTAAATTTTGACCCATATAGGTGGGTTTTTCATTAAGAGGGTGTCAGATATTTTGACAGTTCTATATTTTGCGATGTTTTTTCATTGCATATTTCTAAGGCAGTGATCATCAATTTTAAATTCCGAAACATCTACTGTTTGCATAACACATCTCTTTATAGATTCTCTGAATAGGAATATATAATTATTGAGTCTTAGTGTTAGAGAATCTATAAAGAGATGTGTTATGCAAACAGTAGATGTTTCGGAATTTAAAATTGATGCGAGAGAAAAGCTATTAAAACAATAAGAGTTAAGATCACACAAGCTTTCACATACAGGTGGACGATGTGGACGATCTAAGTACAAACACGTGCTTTTAAATTTACTTGTTATGCTGTTTTCAACATTATCGACTTTATCTCTTTTTTCAATGTATTTTTTCTATGGCAGACTTTGAAAACAGTTTAAACTTGATAACAAGTATATTCATAAGCACACGACCGTAAATTATGAGTCATTCTTTTCAAATCAAGTGTCTAAGTTTCATCGCAGATATACTTCTATGGGTTTTCTTATTGAAAAGTGAACATATTCACCGTTTTTTATGTGATGTAATTTAGCGGTAAATTTACTCAAAAATTTCGGTAATACCGTTTACCGTTTTTTAGAAAATGTACGGTAATTGAATTCACTAGTGGCGACGCTAGAGTAATCATAGGTACGTCCTCTTTTTGAAAAACCCACCCTCCCCCCGTTTACTTATGTTCCCTCCTCCCTTCTGGATCTGAAGGGATTTATGGACGTACCCCGAAAACCCCAAAATTTTAGTATCTTTACTTGACATATTAGCATGCTAATAACAGATTTAATTTGCAATCACTGAAGATTCTTTTATCAACATTACGTAATAAAGAATGATAAAGCTATAAGAAATCACAAAAGTCTCTCATCCGCGAGTATGGACTCAAATCAAATCCAAAACTATTTGAAAGTTACCAATTTCAATAACTAAAACATAACCAAAGACCCGTACGTATCAGAATAGATGTGACAAACAGAATAGATGTGGCAAAGTGACTCGAACGTACCTAAATATACAAATAAGCAAACAATCCAACGTTTTCTGTTCTATTATAACTGTAAGAATTTCAAAGATCCATAGAAATTACCCAAGGTAATGTCAAAGGCCCTACCGAAGTACGTCTTAGACCATTCAAATCTAGAAAAGCTTATATCCAAGGACTAAGTCGTTTTTCCCTAAAGCCCAGAAAAACGTGTTCGCTTAAATGTCATTCTCTACAACTTTGCCTTTGGAACCAAATTTCTAACTCTAAAAGTTCTGGAGATCTGGGTCATCTTGCCCAATTATGGAAGTGGCCATATACCAGGATTGGACCATATCTCCCGAAAACCCTGAAACACGTGTTCGCTTAAATTTAATTCTCTATAACTTCGCCTTTTGAACCAACTTTCTAACTCTCATAGTTCTGGAGATCTGGGTCATCCTGCCCAATTATGGAAGTGGCCATATATCAGTATTGGACCATATTTCCTCATAACCCTGAAACACGTGTTCGCTTAAATTTAATTCTCTATAACTTCGCCTTTGGAACCAACTTTCTAACTATCATAGTTTTGGAGATCTGGGTCATCCTGCCCAATTATGGAAGCGGCCATATACCAGGATTGGACCATATTTCCCCCAAAACCCTGAAAAACGAGTTCGCTTAAATTTAATTCTCTATAACTTCGCCTTTGGAACCAACTTTCTAACTCTCGTAGTTCTGGAGTTCTGGGTCATCCTGCCCAATTATGGAAGTGGCCATATACCAGGATTGGACAATATTTCCCCAAAACCCTGAAACACGTGTTCGCTTAAATTTAATTCTCTATAACTTCGCCTTTGGAACCAACTTTCTAACTCTCATAGTTCTGGAGATCTGGGTTATTCTGCCCAATTATGGAAGTGGCCATATACCAGGATTGGGCCATATTTCCTCAAAAAACCCTGAAACACGTGTTCGCTTAAATGTAATTCTCAACAACTTTGCCTTTGGAACCAACTTTCTAACTCTCACAGTTCTGGAGATCTGGGTCATCTTGCCCAATTATGGAGGTGGCCATATACCAGGATTGGGCCATATTTCCCAAAACCCTGAAACACGTGTTCGCTTAAATTTAATTCCCTACAACTTTGCCTTTGACAGTAAATCTCCATATAGCATAGTTAAGGAAATATAGACGAAAAACTGTTTTCGTATATGGCCAAGAATCTCAATTTCGTCCGTTCCATTGGTCCTAGTGCCCATACCCCTGACCCGATTCCCATAAAAATTTTTTCTCAGTTTCGTGACATCAAATGCTTTCATTTGACACCAAAATGAGGAATTTCCGTGCTATACTGGCTGAGATATTTGCGAAAAAGTTTCACCGACCCTCGAAAAACCATGTTTTTGGTCACTTCCTCGACCATATCTCTGGAACCACTTGATCGATTTTGCTCATCTTCGAACTTGAATCATGGGAGGCATGTACCTTTCAGGGAAAAAAAAGATTAGGCTGATCGGTTGAGCCGTTTGGAAAAAGAAGTGGAGACGGACGGACGGACGGACGGACGGACATTTTTTTTATTGCTGATTCGTCATCTCTAGACGATAATAGATGCATCCCCCCACTCCCACCTCGATCTACCCCATGTTACAATAATATTGTTTGTAGTAAACGTATAGGACCTCTTGTACTTCGTACGGGTCCAAACACTCAAACTCATTGAATTTTAAATGAACTATTAGTGAAGCAAAATTGCGAATATTGTCAACAAAGTCTACAAAGGGACGAACATGACTTGGAAATTTATTTCTCATATCACTAACAGCAATTGGGCCACTGTAGTGTAACCAAGGGACATATTGGAGCGATCATAGTCAAGATGAAGTGAATGTCCGAGTGGTTCTGCCTCGAGCAATGTTCGCGTACCGATACTATAATCAAGCTATTTACCCCTTAGGCATGCCCATACTTAGCCATTCGACTCGTGGATTTTTTTAAATTTTCATTGAGATTTTACGTCATGATATTAGAGTCGGACTATAATGAAATTTATAGTTGAATCGAAAATTATAGTCGGACTGTAATGAAATTTATAGTCGAGTCGTCCATAATATTCTTATCATATACTTCCCAGTTTGCATGAAACTCTATTATAATATGGTTATTATATCCCTACTTTCAGTTATATAAATTACTAATTTTATGTTCAAATGATATTTATAAACTATTTTACAACATTGCGCTGTGGGTGAATTCTATAGAATGGTTCAAACTTTGCAAGTTAACGTGTGTTTGCAAAAACGATTTACACAACCATTCTTAAAACGGTGAGTAATTTTAATTCTAGAAATCGGTAAAAAATATTCCATTAAAAGTAGGATTTCATGATGATTTCTACGTGGCTCATTCTATCGGCGAATTTACCACTGCATGTCATGCAAACGCAAATAAATGTATTATTCATTCATTCAAGTTTATAAGGTAGTGTATGAAGGAACGACATGTCTTGCCTCAATTTTTTTTGGATCATTTGATAAGAGTGAAAGAGAATAAAATAAACGTTTCCTCGTTTTTACCGATAGAATTGCTTATATTACGTTTACGTAAAAACCGGTAATGAAAACTGTATAACCGGTAACAGAATAACCAGTTCGTCTTCCCTAATTGTATACACCTCCAAAAACAGAATTCAATGGAAGTAGAAATTCGTTTAAGAGATCATCGTGGAGATCGTTATAGAACTTCATGAAGTTGAACGAAAGTTTAAGGGGTATAAAAGGGGGGTCGGCCAAACATTTGACCTCTCTGGAGTGCGTCTATCCCGAGATATGGATGATTTAAAATTTGTGGCAACACTGAAAAAGCGTTACGTAATTTAGGGACGATCCCTTACTCGCCTCTCAACTACGTATATTCAACATCGCCACAAAAACAATCGACCCGACGTTGCCGCATAAACATTTTCGCAAGGCTTTGCTGGATTGCTGGAATTACCTGACTCCACATTTGCATCATTTGTGGAAATGTGAATTGTCCATGACACGACTTATTTGAGCGATTAATTGACTCATCACTTCATTTGCTTGCTTATTCATTTACTGACGGGATGTAACTAGTACCTAACTGTGATACTTATTTTATTTCTTTTTTATTTATTGACGAGATGCACCTAGTACGTAACTGTGATCTTTGTACTATTTCTGTTTTTTCTCTTTATAGTCAGACTTCTCCTTTTTTTTGTTTTTTCTTTTGTTTAATCTAATATCTAATAAGTCCGCTTGTTTTTAAGTTGACGTGAAACAAATAAATTAAATTAATTTAAATACTTTCATTTTACACCAAAATGAGCAATTTCCGTGCTGTAATTGCTGAGATATTTGCAAAAAGTTTCGGTCGAGCCGTTTAAAAAAAAAGTGGAGACGGACGGACGCACATTTTTTTTATTGTTGATTCGTCATATTTAGACGATAACAAATGTATCACCCCAGCTCCCACCTGGATCATGTTACAATAAAATTGTTTGTAGTAAACGTATAAGACCTTTGTACTTCGTACGGGTCCAAAAATAAACTGCAAAATAACAAAGTAAACAATAGACCGTGGTTTGCATCAATTTTTAATAAGGTAATAGTAGCCGCCTCTCGGTGGCGTCATCCGGTTATTTTCATAGCTGAATACGGATTAATATAAAACTAAAGTTCCACTATCGATGGAGCCATCCATTTTTTCGTAGATGAATAGGATTCGCCTCACTCTATTGAACGTTTATAAAAATCTTGGTCAAATTGAAGTTAGAACCCCGACAGCAAAACCAAGTTTATCGATCAACGCCTGTAACCATTAGTCACGTAATCACAACAAAAGCCCTTTTGAAAAGGGAAACGTGACGCAAGCCTGAAAGAACAGAAAAACTATATCCCTTTTAAAAAGGGTTTTTGTTGTGATATCCGTAGTTTTGGAGGAAAAGTGGAAACAAATTTTTTTGACAAGAAACATCTATCTCCAACAAAAAAAAAATTAATTTTCTCCTAAGTCAGTCCCATACCAAAGTCTGCCACTTTTTTGGTCACCCTGACACACTACACACCCAACCCAACAACTTTTCCTTTGACTCCAAACATCTATCTCCATCCTAACACAGTCCAAAAATTATTGGGTCATATTTGACCCATACTTTGAATACACTCCACACATAAAAAACATTCTTTTATATGGGCTTTAAATGGCGCCTTCTGAGAGCCCTGGCGCCCAAACGAAGCATAATCTCATTTGGCGTAGAATGAGAACCCGAAGGTCCATGAAAAATTTCAAGAAAAGTTATCGAGCAGTTTTCGAGCGGGAGCCAAAAAAGTCGTTTTTCATGCAATTGGCCCTGGAACTAACTAACTAATTAACTAACTAACTAACTAACGTAGAATGTTTCCATTAACTTTGGCTTCTATGAAATTGCACTTTCTGTATTGAAAATGATCATTTTCTTAAGGTCAGATAACGGCGGAAATAAGGAGAAGAATCGGTTTAGGATGGGTAGCATTTGGGAAATTAAGGCTTATATTCAAAAGCAACATGAATAACAGCCTGAAGAGAAAAGTTTTTGATGCTTTTGTACTTCCAGTCATTACGTACGGTGCAGAAACTATGACTTTAACAAAGGCGTCAACAAACAAAGCGCAAACAAAAATCTTTGATGTCATGGTACGCATATCGACGCTCAAGTGGAATTGGGCAGGACATATAGCGAGGATGACTGATGACCGTTGGACCAAATCCATCATTAACTGGATACCACCGAAAACGCGACCAATGGGACGCCCGCCTGAACGATGGACCAATGACATTAAGAGATTAGCAGGAACAGCATGGCAGCAAGTGGCAATGGATCGAAACGAATGGAAAAAGCAAATGAAGGCCTACATCCAGCAGTGGATATAAAAAGGCTGTAACAGGAATTGGTAAAGCGAGGACGAAATTTTTTTATTCGCTGTCCCATATGGAAAGATGTCAATACATAAATATTTCACCCCATGTAATGCGGTCTCTTACATGAAGGGTTCTTTCGATATTTGTGTCCACATTCACATGTAATAGCATTGTGTCCACATGTAATAATCAAATTTAATTTAATTATCGTAACATTGTAATAACATTGTGTCCTAACCGCAAAACTCATTACATACAACTATCACCGTTTTAGTACCAACATTGTAGACGAAACGGTTGAAACCGTCGAACGTTCGAATGATGTGGGCAGATGTTCGAAAATATGACCGTCAGCATGTGTACTTTCGTTTTGTTCTATTCTTCAAACAAATTCGAGAAAAAATTAAATTTTAATTGTGTTGTTGTGGTTTTTTCGTTTTTTGTTTGATGGTTGTTTACCATGTATTGACAACTTCTTTCCATTTGGAAAAGCGAATAAAATAGCATACGTTCCATGCTGTGAAAATAATTCATTAATTCGAGATCAATTTTGTGAACTCGGGGACTCACTCGTGAATTTTCGAGCAACTCGCTTCGGACCGAGGGGTGACGCACTTCATTTATTTCATTTATTCTTTTATTCCATTTATTCCCAAAATTTTTTTGTTGTTATTGTGAAATATCTCAACCAAACACATCACAAGTTAGACAAATAAGTTCAAAAATAGGTTTGCACAAATTAAAAAGCATTTAAACCATCCTGAGATTAAATTTTATTTTTTTTTTGGAATAAATGGAATAAATTTATTTATTCCATTTATTCCAATTTTCAACAAAAATTCTTTTAAGTTTTAAAAGTGGGTTTTTTCACTTTTTGACACATTAGTATGGTTTGTTGTGTGCGTTGCCATCAAAATCAAGTTTATTTGAGGTTTTGACAAATTTAAAAAAATTATCATTTATTCCATTTATTCCAATATTTATTCCATTTATTCCCATTTATTCCATTTATTCCCATTTATTCCATTTATTCCCATTTATTCCATTTATTCCATAAACCGCAGAAGTGCGTCACCCCTCGCTTCGGACACTGTTTTGGTTTTGTTTTGTCCGGTTCGGATTGCAAACTCTACCCTTGTCAAAACAGTTTCCAAAGCTTGTTGTTCGAAAACACACTCGTCAGTTCCGCTCATATCACAAAATTGATCCCTCATGTAATGAAATATTTTCCCTGCATAGAACGTAATCTACTAATGTTCAACCTTTTATATGAAATGCGACCGTAAAATATCGAAATAATCTCGTCGTAATCTAATTTCATAAGGTTAAGTCACTATGGTAAGAGATATTGATAATACAGCACAAAAACATTGGGTTTTATTAATTTCTAACCTTTATGCAAGAGAACTTCTTTGAAAACAAAAATATAAAGTGAGCAATAGTAGTGAATAAAGGGGACTTTCGAAGCGTGGGAACTCTGAATTGAAGGTCTGAATTTTTTTTTCGACTGATAAACACTTAAAATTATTAACATCAACAAACAAGTTTCTCGATTTTGGGGATTTTTATCTGCTTCATAAAACGAAATGTCGGACAATTTATTGTAAAATGTTAATGACCACGCGTCTGATGACATAAAAAAGCTAATTTCTACCATTTGATTGCATATGCTAATATTATTGGAAATTTTCATTACTCGGTTCGAAGCTACCCAGTGTGTCACTTCAAAAAAACTACTTTGGACTCACTTACAGTTTGCATCTTATTTGATTTTGTTGTCATGTGTTGATTTTGCTTATTAAGAGAGTTTCGGTTTATTTGTAAACATTTCTGTTTCGAGTCCATTGAATCATTTCTTAACCTGAATTTGACTTTAATTTTTTATCGATTTGCTATGTCTGTGACGTCTGAGGACTCGTAGCATCAATTTTTATTTTAACGAAACGATACATGAAGCAGATGGACATGAGTAATTAAACATTTGACTTATTTGAATGCACACAAGAGAACAAGTTTTTTCCAATAATATGCAAATAAATCGACATATTTGAAGCAATAGTTGAAACAAAATTGACTTTTAAAATGTCAACAAATTCAGGTTTTGCATTGCATCACAAGCATTTCAAAAATAACATCAGTTGTCTCGTCTAGTTCATGTGAAAATAAAAATGTTCATCGCAAAATGTTGTTCGTATATTTACTTTCTTTCCTCACCTTTTGTCTAATTGTTATTTAAATATGGATTTTATAATTTTGTTTTTAAAACCTTTTGTATTAGATAATGCTTTTTAAACGAACTTTTTCTCATAACCGTTTCAATCCGGTCACTTAAATAATAATTTTTTGTTAAACCGAGTGATTGATAAGCACACGTTCACTCCGACGAAACGACAACGGCCAACTGAAACTCAATTTTTAAACGTAGAATCTGGTAGACTCTTCAGATTAGACATGTGCGCCGGTTCTCAGCGATACAAACGCCACTGAAAAAGTTTTAGATCGAAATGTGTAAGGAAATAGTTATTTCCGTAAGTAGGAAAAATATAATGTTTTTGACGAGTGTGAGGTTTGCAACCCGCGGCGAAGCTGCAATCACACTAGTCAAAAATATATACTACATGGGGTGAAAAGTCCGCGGCCTTGCAATGAAAGAACTAACTTTTACATATGAAATTAATTTTATTCTTCAACGTAGTCTCCCTGAAGGGAAATGCACTTAGTCCAACGGTCCTGCAACATTTGGATACCTTTGGTATAATAGGATTTCTCCAACCCTGCAAAATAGGCCTCTGTTTCGGATATCACCTCATCATTAGAGTAAAATCTTTTTCCCTGTAGCCATCTTTTTAAGTTTGGGAACAAATAGTAGTCGCTGGGGGCCAGATCTGGAGAGTAAGGTGGGTGGTGGAGTAATTCATAGCCCAAAGAGTCCAGTTTCACAGTTGCTTTTATGGATGAATGCGCTGGTGCATTGTCATGATGAAACAGGACCTTTTTCTTCTGCATATGCGGTCGTTTTCTCTTGATCTCGTTGTCGAGCTGTTCCAATAATGTGACATAGTACTCGCCAGTTATTGTTTTTCCTTTCTCCAAATAGTCGATAAATATTATGCCATGCGCATCCCAAAAAATCGTGGCCATAACCTTGCCTGCAGAACGCTGTGCCTTTGGGCGCTTCGGTCGGCTTTGACCAAATTCTAACCACTCTGCAGACTGTCTATTGGACTCTGGTGTATAGTAATGAATCCACGTTTCATCAATCGTGACAAATCTACGCAAAAACTCCGTTGGATTACGCTCGAACAAAGCTAAATTACGCTCTGAATCGTCAAGACGGTGCTGCTTTTGATCAATTGTTAGAAAACGCGGCACCCATCGCGCAGAAAGCTTTTTCATGTCCAAATACTCATGTAAAATGTGTCGCACCCGTTCTGTTGATATTTTGAGGATGTCAGCTATTTCACTAACTTTAACTTTCCGATCAGCCAAAACAATACGATGGATTCTTTTGATGTTTTCTTCAGTAACTGCTTCACTTGGACGTCCTGAACGTGGGGCATCATCGGTGCTTGTATTACCTCGTTTAAATTCAGCATGCCACTTCTTGACCGTTGTATACGACGGAGAAGATGTGCCATAACACTTATCCAGCCATTCTTTGCTTTGCACCGTATTTTTTCCCATTAAGAAACAATGTTTAATCAACACACGGAATTCATTATTTTCCATTTTTTACGAACAACAAAAACCTGCGTCACTCTATTGACAGCAATTCGAAAACTATGACACCAAATGTCAGGAAATTTTTGCTGTAGACAACTAAAGGGTGGTGCTACTGAATGTTAACAAAAATTCTGAAGTAATGACGCCATGTCTATATGAGGCCGCGGACTTTTCACCCCATGTAGTATTTACAGCAGTTTTACGTCCAAGGAATGAAAAATATCGACAACACCTACGGAAGCTTGCAGTCATATTTTTTTATTAATTTGCTCTGCTCCCTTTCGACCATTCTCAACCAAAAATGCGACGTTTATTATCATAGTAACTTCGATACTATGATGAACTAAAGATAATCTGATCCCAATGTCAAAATTTTCAAATAAGTTATAATGAGGTCCAAAAATGTATGGGGAAATAAAAGTATCGAAAAGTTTGGGGCACCAACCGGTTTTTGAAATTTATGAGACGAAAACACTGCCTAGTCTAATTTTTCTATGTCAATTTTTAGTGTGTCCTAAGATCTTTCGACTGCACCACAACAACCGATGGATTCTCTCACTACTTGAGTTAAGTCACTGGGGTGCATGTCGTAGATACACGTTTCGTTCGTGCTCAAGTTTTTGATTTATTTCGACTGTTCTGTGATCACTAATCATTATTTCTTCGCTTTTAATTTTGGGCCGAACGTGCTTTTGATGGAATATTATCGCGTATATATCAATTGAGTGTCTATTTAACGATAATTATCGAAAAAACAACTTCAGTGCTTCAGTTCTTCTGTACAAATTATGTTTGTGTGTGTGCAACAACAGCTGTGATGTATTCGTCATTGTTTTCATTTTAACAAAAAATTGGCATCTGATCGAGAAAATGAACAATTATTGTCCAGTGTGTGATGGCAGTTTCCGAAATGATAATTCAAATAAGATTATCTGTGATGGGATCTGTCGCCAATGTTTTCTTCAATGTAAACTTCAGCGAAGATTCATTACGGTGCTATAGAGAAATGCCGAATCTACAATGGTTCTGTGATGGCTGCATCGTTCAAACATGCTCGTCCAACGGTCTACCTCCTCCGTTTAGCAAATTCAACTCGACCGTTGTCATTCCAAACTCATCGTCATCCGTCGATAACTGCTACCAATCGAAAATCGAGTAAAAGTTCCGTATCTTTGAGCACCCGATCGCCTAATGTAAAGCAAAATTTGAATAACAGCAACCTCAATAGCTCAATGTGTAGTTCGCCATCAGTACAAGAAAAAAAAGCAACCCGAAAGCCATTTAATTCTATCTCCTGGTTCAAATAGATCGAGTCCACTGACCATATCTGTACATACTCAATCCGATGTCGTTCAAACAATGCCGTTGAATGATACTGCAGTTTGTAAAGAAAATCGAAAGATACAATCGGAACTAAAAACAGCGCCTGATAATTCTGCTTCCTTTGCAGAAGTGCTAACCAAATCATTAATTCCTGAGCCTTCAACCGCTAATGTCAAAAACGCAACAATTCTTCCGCATAATGAGACAATTCAGTCACAACCTATCGTTTCGCCAACGTCGGAGACACAGAGGATAGTTTATTTGTCCAACCTTCATCCGTCTGTTACCGAAGAGGTAGTTGTTGATTATTTACTGAATAAGAATTCTGAGGATGTGGCATGTAAGAAATTGCTTTCACCTTATGTGACTATGGATAGCATAAGCTTTGTGTCGTTCAAAATTTCTGTTAATTCTAAGATTTTCCACTCTTTAGTAAATGAGAAATCTTGGCCTGAGAACGTTATTGTTCGTGAATTTGTAAAACGCTAAACAAGTTATGTTCCTTGTATTTTGTATTTTAATTTTTTTGGTTTTTGATTTTGATTCAATCCTTTTTCGAGACTCAAATTAATTTAAAGCTGTAAGGTAGTCAGGGGGCCTCATGGCCGTTGATGAAATGTATAAATAAATAAATAAATATGTACCTTTGAAAGTCGTTGAATTTTTGACTCTAACGCTTTTGAGCTACCCGTAAATCGTCTCGGATCAAGTTACGCCCATATACAATCTTGATCAGGGATCAAAAATCTTTTGTTTTTCTGTTGGTGCCCCAAACTTTTCGACACTTTTGCATTTTGGACACCCCTAATATGTTAGTCTGCTTCAAATGTCAAGTGCATGGAATGTGCTCAGGCGCGCCGACTTCCACGGTTAGCTGTGGCCAATGCCCCCACGGACAATTTTGTGGGGGGCTGTGCCCCCCACGAGAAATAGGTTAAAATAATTTCCTATTAAGCCATAGTGAATTTCTTAAAAAAAAACACTGAAAA
>WJQU01002536.1:0-20556 GCA_029228625.1 Pseudolycoriella hygida | reverse complement strand
TTTAATTACTTCCACAGACCCTAACGTTTAATGTTTATTGTTTGTATTATATATAAACAACATTCAAAGCAATTTAGTTAAGTCGTGCAGAGTGACTAATTGGTGAATCTTTAGCAAAAAGTAGTTTTGAGTAGTAATGACTATAAAAAGATTTGTAGATGGTCCTAAAGTTATCTGTCCGACTTAATGAATCGGACTATGGACGTCTTTGTCTTCAGAAAGAGAAAACTGAAACATCGACACGACCTTTTGCAGAAAGTTGGAATTTTTGCGCCGCGCCGACGCCAGCCGAAAAAGTAGGTAAAAAGTGCGCCGCCGCCGCCGAACTTTATTTTGACGTACGCCGATTAGCGGCGCTGCCGAGACCCTCTTGCGCCGATTTTCGCCGCCGCCGAGGAAATTGAAAAATCGCTTTCGCCGCCGCCGATTTTTTTTGACCGGCGCACAGCTCTAACCCGTACGCATCTGAACAGATGATGCTTAGCTCTTAAGTATATACAATTACTTCAGACTCAGACTCAGACTGCGCATTCCAAGCGTGGGATATCCCTAAAACCAGTCAAGCATTTTTAAAGTATTAGCGCTCACGCTTCCTAGGATTGGTTCTGTGTGGCGCAAGTACTGAATACTAAGCTCTTCAAGACCCTTTTGTCCCGAAACCAGTTTGCTCATAGTTTAATATGGCTAGCTCGTTCCGATACATCAGTGTCAGCGCTGGACCACTACTTGGATATGCTGTACACTTATATACTGTTCCATTCCTGTAACAGTAACTAACAACAACCGATGTCGCTCGAGCATCAGTCGGACTAACTACTAAATATTGTTTGGAGCATTAATTTCAATATAATTCTTGCAAGTACCTGTATCGTCCTTACTTACTTTTTCATGGGTTGCGTTGATCTGTTGATGTTACCCTAGTACTTACACATCATCCTGTCGTGTATATAGCGAGGGACCAGGTTATCCGTATCTTCCGATATTGTCCTTTACCCGAGATTTTTATTTTGACGATGTAGTGTGGAGTAGTCATACACATTACATTTGAGAAGTTTATTGTTTGCGAATTCCGGACCGGAAGATGTCTGTGAGCGATGGATTGTTAACGAATAATGGCTGAGATTGTTGTTGGATTAGTTGCAACGATTGATTGAGATGAATGTCCCCTGATTGATATGCCCGTTTTCGTGATTGTACATGTTCCTCTAACCGATCTGTTGAACCGTGCATCATTTTCATGTGTCTAACCAACTTCTGGTAATCTTTCGAGGCATACAAACAATAATATTTGCAGTCGTTGATTATGATGTTGTTTCGCCATGAACGCAATTGTTGCAGGAATGATTTCGCTTGATCTTGCACTGAAATGTCTAAATTGGATTCGTCTACATCCCCAGTACTCTCGTTGGTGCTGTTGTAGCCTCCATCAAGTGTGTTGCATTCGGAGTCAATTTTCAACCCAATGCGCCCAACATCATCCGTCGAATTTAACACTTTCGACGTGTATGAGCAACGTCGCGTCGTAAAAAAAAACTGGAAGTATTTGAGTCGAATTTCACTCACATTAAACATTTCAAACGTTTCACACAACATATTTTCACTAATTTTATTTTCGTGATTTTCTGATGTCCTATCTTTTATTTGAAGACTTCGAGAGAATAACAAGATAGAGCAATTGAAAATGAACCATGTATAATATATGAGAGTGCGTTCACTTTCAATTGCTTTATCTTGTTTTTCTCCCGAAGCTTCATTTCAAACTTTGAAGAGCGATCTCCGTTCCAATTTCGCAGAGATATAAGTGAAAAAGTACCACCAACCTTCAAAAAACCACATTTTTGACCACTTTTTCGACCATAACTTCGAAAGTTTTCCACGGCGTTTTCCCAAATTTAATCCTATGACCAATTATTTTTAAAGTCTTTCAGGAAAAACAAAGTTTTTACAAATCGGATAAGATTTACCCGATTTATGTAGAAAAAAACACGTTGGGCCCTAGTAGAAATTCAGTTTTAGGGCCCTGGCTAAGTCCAAAAGCTCAAAATCAAGAAAGTTTCTTCCATAAATTGTCAGGCGTGCCCACACCTTCCAAACAAATTTTCGGAATTCGGAAAAGATTTCCTCGAGTTATGTACAAAAGTCTAAAAAACCACGGCCCTAGCTCGGCGGCTCTTGCGCCGACAGCGCCCAGATTCAAACCAATAACAGATTTTTTAACAAGTTTATGGTACACACATTGAAATCAAATTAAATTAATATTTGATTTATGTGTGTAACACAAGATTTTCAGGTGATAGAAAGTTTTTGAAAATCGGTTGATTTTTACTCGAGTTATCGTGTTGACGGGCGGACGGACATTTTTTTTATTTCTGATTCGTCATCTAAGGATCATGATCGATGCTCTTCCCTACTCCCGGGTCGAAATTCGACTGGTTACAAACGTCGTGGTGAACGCAATAGACAACTTTTCGAAGAACTTCGTTCTTCGTACTGGTATAAAAAAAAGGTTCGTCCGTCAACACGATAACTCGAGTAAAACTCAATGAATTTTCAAAAGCTTTTGTTTCACTGAAAGGTAATCGAAAAATCTTTGATGGGATATTGAGTCCAGGCACTGTCGGCCCAAGGGCCGCCGAGCTAGGGCCGTTTAAGTGGTTTTTGGTCTTTCGTGCATAACTCGAGTATATCTTTTCCGATTTTCATAAAATTTTTTTGTTAAAAAGATCTTAGCATGGCCGACAATTTATGGAAGAAACTTTTTTAAATTTGAGTCCTTGGACCTAGCTGGGGCACTAAAACCGAGTCTCTGATAGGGCTCTATGTGTTTTTTGTACGTAACTCGAGTAAATCTTTTCCGATTTTCATAATATTTTTTTTTATCGACAGGTCTATGAAAGCCCTACTATTCGTAGAAGAAACTTTTTTGAGATTGGGCCCTCATATTGGGATATAGCTAGGGCACTAAAAACGAGTCTCCGCTAGTGCTCTATACATGTTTTTTGTACTTAACTCGAGTAAATCTTTTCCGATTTTCAAATTTTGTTTGATCGAAAGGTCCAGGACTGTCTCTCGTTTTATGGCAGAAAATTTTTTGATTAGAAACCCTTGAACTCAGTCAAGACCCTAAAACTGAGTTTCTACTAGGGCCCAACGTGTTTGCTTACATAAGTTGGGTAAATCCTAACTGATTTTGTTGATTCTTTTTCTATTTGAGAGGTAATCGAGTACCGAATTATATTCCAAAACAAATTTGGACCCGTTGCCTGTGCTTAGGCCTGAAGTGGGCCTCAGGTCTGTTCTAAGGTCGGCCCTAACCAAAAAAAAATGTTTTTTGCTATATTGCAGAGCAAATTGAGGGAAATATTTTTGTCTATGGAATTATGTGTCCGAGGCATTCCCTTATGGCCCTAGGTCGGTCCTAAGGTTTGCCCTAGACAAAAAAATTGTTTTTCACTATGTTGTAGAGAAAATGGAGGGAAATATTTTGTCTATGTAAGTATTTGTCCGAGGCCTCTACTGAGGATCCTAGATCGGTCGGCCCTAGACAAAGGAAGGGTTTTTCAATATTGCCCTCTCGGCAATTTCCAATACAATTTAATGTGGACGTAATTTCATACACTTAAGAGTTAAGGCAATATTTACTTAAATACGATCGAGTCTTTTCGTAACTCTGTTTGCCACTTCTATTCTGATACGTACGGGTCCCTTCATATGTTTCTATTTGAGAGGTAATCAAGTATACCAAATTCAGTACTCAGTAGATTCTCACAACAGGGTAACGTTACCATTCAGAGCGCACACCGTTAAGACAGGTGAGTCCAATATGAACATCATGAACATCGTCGTATGTGCGCAAACATTTTACTGCTGGGCATTCATCTGAGCTACTTTTGAAATTTTAATTTTTCTTGAGTTGGCAGTTCTGCGGATTGACATCTCTGCTGTCAGTTTCCATAAAAAAATGCAGAGAAAGGCGATATGAAAAATAAACAATTAATTTTGTCTCTTGTATTGACAATTGTTAATGTTACAGAAAGTGCTAGAAACAATAATCGAAGAAATGTTTTATTGATCGTTTGTGATGACTTACGCTTTTTGGATCGTGATGCCATTACACCGAATATCGATAAATATTCAAAGATTAGTCTAAACTTCAAACATGCATACGCACAAGTAAAGTACACATTTACTACGATTCGTTGTTTAATGAAAGTCTTTCAGAAGAACATTTTAGGAATTTTAAATTAATCTCGTCGATCAGCTTTTTTGCTAGGTTTGTCTTGACACACCAAAAGAGATGTCATCAAAGTGTTCTAAAAAGTGATGAGTTTGAATAACGAGAATTACAAAAAGTGAATCCTTTGTAGGGTTTACTTGTTTCTGATAAACATTTTAGTCCTGTACTTTGTCATGATATTTTGTAATATTGGGAAAGTTTTTAAAGACTACGAATGCCGAATCTGGCAATCTGTCTTTTCTTTTGCCCTTCTAGTCGACCCATTGAGTGAACTATACACATGTTGAACCGTGCCACCAAGGTCTAGCAATTGTAAACTGTTTCCGGCCCCAGTAATGGGTACTTTGAATTTTAAAATTATTTAAAAGAAAACACGAAGTCTGTTTGCTGTGATTGGGGAGGAGAAAGCGTAAGGGACCAAGAGACGATGGGATGGGGCGTTTGGGGGGGGGGGGGGCTAAAATCCGTCTTTTTTAGCGTGCACAGTTTTTGATTGGTTGGCTTAAGGGTTCCGCGGGCTAGTTAGTGAAATTTGAATTTAATTTTTTTTCAGAATTCATCGGAAGTTTTTGCTGTTAGTTTAGACAATATGAGCTGATTCCGGTCCAATTGGCGGTTGTTTTGAACAGAAACATAGTTTCTCGGATTGATCCATGTCGTCATGATAGCCAGTCTGTCTGATCACAACAAGTCGATTTCACTGCATTTTTGTCTCCAAATTTTCTCAGACTGTAGCCTAACTTACCTTGAAATATCTCCTAAAATTACAGCAGGCGCTCTGTGCGCCAAGCAGAAACTCATTCCTAACATCCCGTCGACCGGATACTCTTCGTTTGTTTGATTTCAACAATTATTGGCGCACATTCGTTGGGAACTTTACTACTCTGCCCCAATACCTGAAGTCGCACAACTATTTCACTCATTCAATTGGGAAAATATTTCATCCCGGTGTTTCTTCGAATTTCAACGATGACTATCCATTAAGTTGGAGTCGAAAGCCGTACCATCCACCATCAGAAAAATATATGAACAAACGAACGTGTCCACAATCGGGTGAATTGAGGAAGAACATTTTTTGTCCGGTTCATGTGAAATATCAACCAATGAAAACCCTGCCAGACATCCAGTCCATAAATACTGCCCGTCGCTTTCTACAAACTCCTCCAACGCGACCATTTTTCCTATCAGTCGGTCTTCACAAACCTCACATTCCGTTTCGATTCCCCTCAAAATACCTGAAATACCATCCGTTGTCCAAGTTTACCAAACCTGAATTTAATTACATTCCTCACGATCTGCCGACAGTTGCATTCAATCCGTTCAATGACATTCGAAAACGTGACGATGCTATTTCTGCGAACATCTCATTTCCGTTCGGTCCAATTCCGAACGATTTTGGTTTGCGCATTCGTCAAGGTTATTATGCGTCCGTGACCTACATGGACAGTTTAATTGGAAGATTGTTGAAAGAAGTCGATTGGAACAACACCGTTGTCGCACTGATCGGGGATCATGGGTGGAGTACTGGAAATCACGGTATGTGGGCAAAATATAGTAATTTCGATGTTGCTGTTAGAGTTCCCATGATCATCTATTCGCCTGACTTAACTCGAGATAATCATCACGTATCTGACAATGTTGAACTGTTGGATTTATTTCCCACAATCGTTGATTTGATTGGACTACCGCCACTGCGACGTTGCACTAATAAAAATGAGATTCTTTGTACCGAGGGAAGAAGTTTAAAGAATTATTTCGATTTCACTTTCCCGAACAAGGAAACCTTTGCATTCAGTCAATATCCACGTCCTGGTCCATATCCCAGTAAAGTTCCCAACACTGACGAGCCGAAGTTGCATGAAATTAAAATCATGGGATGTTCCGTGAAAACGAGCCGCTTTCGATACACCTTATGGGTCGGGTACAATAGTACGACATTCACGAAAGGTAGTATCCCACTCGTGATTGCAACTCCACATATCGTAAATTTCCTTCTATTTTCATAGATTTTCATTCGGTGTACGGTGAAGAGTTATACGATCATTCCATTGACCCGGATGAAAACATGAATTTGGCATTGCGTGGACAGTTTAAAGATTTGAAAGATGAATTGTTAAAATTGCTGAAAATAAACTTTTGACATGAATTTTGATTATTTTAATGTAAAAGGGACGGAAACTGAAAGTGCAGAAAAATTTCGTCGGAGGGTCTGGCATTTGTGACGAAATTTTTTGAACACAACGTAATTTTGTTTTAAAAAAAGTGGTGCAAATTTTTTTAAGAATAAAACTTTGACCACAAGCTAACATTCTATTCAAACAAATGTTTGCGTCTTATCACCGAAAGCGTCCCCTCTGACGATATCAATAATTTTGGAAGTGGACTTACGGACCGTGTTACACTTTACCTTCGAAGAAGTTTTTTTTGTTGTGATATCAGCAGTTTTGTAAGGCGAGCTCTGTGACCTATGCTAACATAGAAAAAAATGATCTGAGACTTTCTGGCAATTGCTGACAACTTTTTGACACTTGCTGAGTACTGTCTGAGGCTTTCTGATTCTTGATGATAACTTTCTCAGACTTTCTGACACTTGCTTACAACTTCTTGACACTTGCTGACAACTTTCTGACACTTGCTGACAACTTTCTGACACTTGCTGACAATTTTCTGACAATTGATGACAACTTTCCGACACTTGTTAATAACTTTTTGAGACTTTCTAACGTTTGCTGACAACCCTCTGAGGCTTGCTGACAACTCTCTGAGGCTTGCTGACAACTCTCTGAGGCTTGCTGACAACTCTCTGAGGCTTGCTGACAACTTTCTGAAACTATCTGACAATTTGTGATAATTTTCTGAGACTGACTGACACTTACTGACAACTTTCAGACACTTGCTGACAACTTTCAGACACTTGCTGACAACTTTCTGACACTTGCTGACAACTTTCTGAGACTTTCTGACAACTTTCTGAAACTTGTTGACAACTTTTTGAGACTGACATGAAAAATGAAAATAAAATGAATGATTTGAAGGAATTGCACTGCCTGGCATTGCCGCAACGTCGAATCTGTTGAACATTTCCTAACCTCTTCGGAAACCAACTCATAGGACGCTTGTGAGCATACGCAAAAATAGTTTTGTTTATTTCTCTTCTCTGTCAGACCATTGAGATTTAATTCTCAAGTCGGCATTCAGTTATTTGGGAGATTTTTAAGATGCTTCACCGGAAATTTCGGTGTAATTAGGAGCCACTAAAAAGTTTAACTGAACGACCGTTCGTCCCTAAACAGCTAAGTTGGGGGTTTTGTAAAGTGTTTTGCAGGGGAGTTCGGTGGAATTTTCGGTGTATTTACCCACCAGGGTTCGGGTTAGGTTGAAAGGTGGAGTTCGACTATTACCTCTCGTAAATTCGCGGTGTTTTGCAAGATTTTCGAGTTTTGCATTTATCTGAGCGACCGTTAGACACTGAAAAGTTAAATCTTTCGATGTGTTTGCCAACTGGATTTCGGGTTAAGTTGGAAAGTGGATTTCGACTATTTCCTCTCGTAAATTCGGGGTGTTTTACCGCTAGGAGACTTTGTGGTTTTGAATTGAATTGCATTTAACTGAACGACCGTTCGCCCCTGAGAAATTAAATTGAAGAAAATTGGGTGCTCTTTTATCAAAATTACAAAAAATGTGTTCGGATGATGAAATTGCCTCGTTTAACCGACTTCGGTTTTTTTTTATTAAAAAACAGCCGTTTTACCCTGTGGTAAAACTTGCACGGGGGCCACCGTTTGGGCTCATTATGCTAGCTGAAAGATTAGACATTGGCTTTTATATCAAACCTGCCCGTACTGCTAATGTAATTCAGGATGTTTTTCGGTTCTAAGTTTTTTATCGTGTCATACCTAACCGTGTATCCTCCTATTTGTGATGAATGCCGGGCAGTTACACAAATAGTATTCGGCTGTGTCTATGTGGTGACCGCACAGATCGCACCCTGGGTCCGATCGTTTACCTATTGTGGTTAGATGTTTGTTGAAGCCGTCGTGTCCACGTCCAGTTGTCACGCCGGTAAAAACTTTTAGTCTCGTGCGACTTAATTGGAAGAAATTTGGAGTTCTTTTTGTTTATTCTGATGCAGCTCTTAGCCTGACGGCACGTGGAAATGTTGTGACAGTAATTTCTGAATTGCCTCTCTCTCATTGTTCTAGTGATGCTTTTCCAATGTGAGCGAGGCGTCCCCGTTGCAGGTTCCGGTCCGGTTAGTACACCTAGCGCCCCCAATCTGTCTAGTTCATCTGCTTTTTCATTGCCTCTGAACCCGCTGTGTCCCGGCACCCAGATTAGGCTAGTCCCGTTTGATTGGGATACGCTATTGAGATTATCCCAGCATTCCAGAGTCAGTGCTGACCTGAAGCTGTACGCAGCTGTCGCTTTAATCGCTGCTTGACTATCTGTGCAGATTGATACCTTTCGACCCAGTAGTCCTTTGTCCTTGAGAATGTGGCAGCTTTCAATAATTGCCCTAATTTTCACCAAAAAGATGGTACTCGTCCAATTCCTAGTGGGATTGATTCCTCGATCTCAGAGTTCTCGCAGTAAATACGGGCCCCTGCTGATTTATTTATTAATGAACCGTCGGTGTATATTACATTACCTTCTAGCTTTACGCTATCTTGTAACCATTATTTTCTACTAGGAATGCTGACAATGAACTTTCTGTCGAACCTATGTTGCGTTACAATCCTGTCTGATGGCATAGCTAACGATGGCTCTTTTTTCAGCGTCGTAAACCAAATTTTCGAGTGGTCGGTTTCTCTGATGCGCAGTTGGCTGGATAATCTGTTGAGGGTGTTGACGGCCTCTGTTTCTATGTGGATGTGTAGTGGAGTCAAATTGAGCATTGCTTCTATTGCTGCTGTTGGTGTCGAATTCCAACATCCAGTTAGGGCCCTACATGATATCCGTTGCAATTTGTTGAGTTTTATCTGCACTTGCTGATTTTTGCATATGTGATTCCAAAGAAAACTGGCATATGTCAGTGTTGGTCTGATAATAGTGGTAGAGATCCAAAACAACACCTTTCGCGATAGGCCCCATGATTTGCTATACGCTTTTCTGCATTGCCACAGAGTAGACGTTCGTCCAGATTATCTGACCAGAGGATCATACTATCCAAAATTATCCCCAGATATTTAGTCCTGTATACAAATAGAATAGGAGTGCCCTTGATTTCCGGAATTTTGATCGATAGTTCGGTAATTTGATCTCTCTAGTACGCTTTGTTCAAATTTAAATTGTCAAAAATATTAGCTTTTTGGAAAATGCAAATTAGAAATCAACCAGCACTCCGAGTTAAGTAAAGTTTTCTACTTCAGATTCGTTTTTAAGCTCTGAGAAGTCACAAACCTAATGGTTTCGGATAGAAAAATTGAACATGCATTGGCATTTAAAAAAACTTTGTTCAGTGAAACAAATTGAATTATGCTGAATCTTAATGCTTTCTTTTAAAGTACGGTTTTTTAAATTATTGAAAAAAATGATCGGCGCACCGCCGATACCATTTCACTCGGCTAGCACTCGGAGATTTTTCGATCGGCGCACACCTCTAACTCCAATAGAGCTCAAAACAGGTTTCACTTGATTCCAATCAAATCCTTCCCCATGTATCTATACGAGATTTTCATTTTTTTTATCCATAGGGCTGATTTTTTAAAAAAAAACTTTCGATTTCTTCTGGTTTTGCCCACTGAAAAGTTTTTAATATTTGAGAAACTTGGAAAAACTTTTTTTTGGAATTTTTCGGAAAGGATTTAGAGATCGCGCAATCGCAGCAGAATGTGATTTTTTGGTCATTTTGGAGCGTTTTCGGCCACTAACTCTCACAAAATCAATCAAATCGGCTTTATGATATTTTTAATGAAAAGCCACATTAGTTTCCTTTCCAACAACGCCCCACATGAGACATTTGATAAAGAATTGGATTTTCGGCGTTGATTACAGTTTGCTGGTTTTTGCTACTTTTCCGCCACATGGTGGGTTGTCAGCTCCACTTTTCACGCGTTAGCTGGAAACTTCAAGAAAAAATTTTTCCAAGAAAGCATAGTCCGAAACCTTTCCAACGACACCCGATATGAGACAATTGATGATGAATTGGATTTTTGGCGAGCATTTTTCTAGTCTTTTCCGCCAATTTTTCAGTTTTACGACCTCCAGACTTCAGTCGGAAGAAATTAATGTCTTAAAAGAATTTTTTCTGGAAAGCTTCTATCATTACCTTTTCAACGACACCCCACTTGAGAAATTTGTTGAAAATTTGAATTTACGGCAGCTATTTGAGTGAAGCTAATTTTTCCTACTATTTCGCTGCTCTAGCCATCATCTCCACTCAAATGGCCGTCATAAATTCAATTTTTCAAAGATATGCAAAGCCTTTACGTGCGAAAAGCCTCGATATACCAAACTCTTACTATTATCATAAATATAATGCGCATCAGAATGCATACTCAAGTTCTTTTAGAACTATCAGAATTTAAGCGGCTCTCAGAAATTACTCAAAGTAATGTCGAAAGCCCTCCCGAAGTACATTTTCTGTACTCTGACACCAATCACGCGTCGTCTAACGTTCTTATCTCTCTTAGTTCTAGAAGTGGCTGAATCTCAGGATTGGGCCATATTTCCCCAAAACCCTGAAACACGTGTTCGATAACATTTAATTCTCTACAACTTTGCCTTTGGAATCAACTTTCTATCTGTCATAGTTCTTGATATATTAATCATCCCTTCCAATTCTAGAAGTGGCTAAATCTCGGATTTGGACGTTTCTGGGGAAAACCCTGAAACACGTGTTCGCTAAAATTTAATTCTCAACAACTTTGCTATTGGAAGCAACTTTCCATCTGTCATAGTTCTTGATATACGAATCATCCCTACCATTTCTAGAAGTGGCTAAATCTCGGGATTGGGACGTTTCTGGGGAAAACCCTGAAACTCATGTTCTCTAAAATTTAGTTCTCTAGAGCTTTGTCCCAGAAAGTAGCTTTCTAACTGCCTTAATTCTAGGGATATCTGAGAAAAAGTCTCACCTACCCCCAAAAAACCATGTTTCTGGACACTTTTTCTTCCATATTTCCGAAACTACCCGATCGAGTTTACTCATCTTTGAACTTGAACCATGACATATGTACCTTTCAGCGAAAAAAAGTTCAGGGTGATCGGTGCAGCCGCTTCGAAAGAAAAGTGGAGACGGACAATTTTTTAAATATTGAATGTGTGGGAGCCCTGAATTTGTAGTAAACGTATAGGACCTTCGTACTTCGTACGGGTCCAACAAATTTCTAAAGGAAAAATTGCTTTAAGACATTAAACGCTTCAGAGTGAAGTCTGGGATCGTAAAACTTCAAAATTGGCGGTAAAGACGTGAAAAGTGCTCGTACACTAACAGTCGCCAAAAATCGAAAATGCTGAAGAATCTGATTGGAATCAAGTGAAATCTGTTATAAACTCTATTGGACACAACAAATTTTTGGGCGTCTTTACAAAAAACCTTTTTTCTCTTTCAGCAGCACCGTGGCTGACCTTCTCACAAACTGTTAGAAAAATTATTACAGTTTTTCGAACAGTTAAAACCAAATTTTTGCCTCGCAACCTCATAGCACCGCTCAACTTTTATAAACTGTTCGAATAAACTCAAGAGTTCCATTTTTCGAACAGTTTAACGTTAACCGTGACAATATGACTTACTAACACCTACTTTAACATTGTCACCTTAACGTACTGAAATTATTTTGGACAATAATATTAATTTGTTCATAGCCTCGTTATATTCTAAAAAAAATAGAATTTAAAGTTTCTGTTGTGGACCTTATACGACAACGAGAATAACAAAATATTCTCCGTGGCTGTTTTCATTCGTTCGTTTTCAAATAAATATACATAGACGAATATATAAACATATACACACAATATATTAAACATAAAATAAAAGCCTCTTTGCCGCAATGGAGACCGGATGTAGCGTATAATCAACAACAAGAAATGATGAAGATGAAATAACAACAACAAAAATACGAAGAAATTATTATGTTGGTGTTTGATGGTTCTTTTTTTTCTTGTCTGTTAAAACGATATTTTTAGCAAGAATTTTGACGAGTAACTCTTCATTCATTTAACGAAATTTTGATCAAAGAAATTTACTAGAACATAATTTCAACAAATCTTACAAAATTCTCACTTAATAAATAAATATGAAAATTGTCAATTTATTAGTTGCGTTCTTCAGCCTAAATGCATCTTTATGGATGATTTCTCTAACAATATCGGTCGAGGTGACTTCAAATGTTCGAGCACCAGCCGAGTGCGATGCAAACATTAAAGTCGTTAATAGATAGCAGTTTTCCCATGATGGTAATAGATACAGGAAAACTGGTGTACATGTGTGGGTTTTTTCTTTTGTCTCACCATCTGAAACATATGTGCCACGGCTCTCTTGAAACTGTCTATGGAAGTTTGTTTAATTGCTTTACATTGATTATTTCAGCATGAGTCTTAATGCTAGGAAATATGCTGAATGAATGGAGTAACACCATAAGGTGCACACGGGGAACTATCTTAACACCCAAAATTTTCCACGAAAATCTTTACAAAACCATAATTTTTACTGGGGTCATAATATTTCTGTGTGTTGAGCCTTTTTTTTATTTTCCCCCAAAAATTTCTTCATACATTTGTTCGTGGGGGAAAATTATATAAAGGTGCAGAGCGTAAATAGTAGATTACAGTGGGGGAAATAAGTCATTACATGAGGGATTAATTTTGTGAAATGAGCCAAACTCAAGATGGTTTTTTTAAGCAAAAACCTTTGAAAACTGTTTTTTGACGAGTGTAGAGCTTGTATCCCGAGCCGAAGGCGAGGTACACAACTACAAGAGTCAAAAAACAGTTTTTAAAGCGAGTTGCTCAAAAATACAATGAGTTTGCGAGTGTCACGAAATTATCCAGAATGGATGACTTATTAAGCTGTTTTACTCGGTGTCCCAACCGAAAACGTGTCATTACATGCAGATGTGCATGTAATGAGAAGTTTCCGGTGGGTGCTACATGCAATGAATAGCATGGAATGAATGACATGTAATGAATAATTTCCGTGGGGTGCACATATACATGTAATGACAAGTTTTCGGTGGGACAACGAGTAAAATATTATAACCCAATTTGGGCGACAATATTTTTACGCTCTGCACTGTTTTATTTTATCACCTGAGTGTAAAGCGCAAATTCTCTAGTTTCGTTACCACCTAGGTTCTCGTAACATTTCGTTGAAGCGTAAATTCTCTAGTTTTGTTTGCCATCGAGGTTTTTGTGACATTTCGTAAAAGGAGAAATTCCCTAGTTTTGTTTGTCATACCTAGGTGAACTGGAGAAATTTCCCTTTAACGAAATGTAACGAAAACCTAGGTGGAGAAATTTTGGGGGATAATACAAAAAGTTTCAACACAATATTATGACCCCAGCACAGGTTGTGGTTTTGGGAAGATTTTCTTGAAAAATTTTTGGGGAAAATGAATTTGTTGCATATGCCTATTTTGAGGAAAAAAATTTTAAGGGTTGTGATAGTTCCCCGGTGCACACAACTGGTTTTGAAAAAAACACCAAAAAGTAACTATTCCTTCGCCCCTCTGCAAATCATCATTCTTTTAGATGAATTCACTACTTCAATGGAACACGGATCATTTGCACGCGTGTAAGGGAGGGTCTTCTCAGCAAAAGTCCCAAGCACCCCTGTGTTCGTAACAGGCTGGCACTATTACCAGGCAACTGCTGATTATTCAACTCATTGCCGCAATATATCCGGATGTCGCGTACTCAGACTAAATTTTATCATTCATTAAAATTACATTTGATAGAGAATTGATACAACGTGTAAAGCATTGTTACTTGTAAAATTATTGATACTACTAACTACTTGTCTGAATGGTTGATCCAGGGGGGTCATCTTCATTCATAATGAATGAAGATGACCCCTTTCTGGATTTAACAGTTCAACTGTGATTGAGGAGCTTTTCTTATACTACAGTGCTATAATTACACGATCTCTGAGTTACCCAGCTGAACTGAGCTGATCATTGATAGTCACAATTTTTAACAGAAATATGTTTTTCTTTTTTATTGATGATATTTTCTAGATTTTTTGAATGATTTTGGCATATGATTTTATGTTATTTAACAAATTGATATTTTGTGTCCCTTCAAAAAGGTTACATAATGGGACTTAAATGATGTTACTTTTATATTACTTGAATTGAATTGAATTGATAGTCTCTCTTGGGCATTATAAACAGGCGCTTGCCAATAATATCCCTAGGGTACTTCCAATAGTGTCCCTTGGGCACTATTAGCAGGCGTTTCCAATAGTGTCCGCGTGTTGGCGACAATTTTTTTTCATTAATTTCAGAAAAACCTTGAAAATTTATGCAGAAAATCGTTTTTTCAACAGTCGACTATGGAGGAAGGATCTTACTAGATACTATAATGCGATTTTTTGAGCTCCCCTAGGGTCCCTAAACCACGAGCAAAGCTTCGTTTATGCGTTCATTTTCATTAGACTTTATCTTGATTGAGGGACACCGTGTCCACGATGTATCTATCGATGTCTGTATCTATCTACTTTTTTTTTCTCGAGAACCGCCCGGGCGATTTCCTTAAAATTTTCAGGGAAGTTCAGTTTCGGTCCTAAATGGAAAATTCAGCCGGTAGCTACCCCAAAAAAATCTTCGAACTGAGTTATTGGCCTTCAAAGTTTCCATACAACCCCCATATATGAAAATCCACCGACGGGAGTACGTCTTCGGCTATATCTCAGCCGGTCAGATCGCGGTGAATGGGGTATCTGTTGGGACTTTGAAATTAAACTCACTTTTCCCGTACTAAATTTACCAAGTGTTATGCGATAACACTATCCAATGTCTAATTCTTTATCCGGCTATCTTAATAAATTTACTTTACTTTTGTTAACCAAGCAGTGTGGTTTTCATTTTGTACAGCTCCGTCTAAATTGATTTCCATCATTATAATAGGTTATGGGATCGTTTATACCGGGGAATTAATAAAAGCTGTAAATAGTAAAGTTGTATAAAATACGAGTATTTTACGTATATTGCGTGTAAATTTCGTGTATCGCGAGTCGTGCAGTTTTTCGTATTCAAAATGACGCAAACAGCCACGTTTTTACCGTCGATTGAAAAACTTCTTGGCCGAGACAATTACAACGATTGGAGTTTTGCAGTGAAAACATACCTAGAACACGAAAATTTGTGGGATTGTGTTCTAGGCACAGATACTGATGCGCAACGTGAAAAGAAAGCCAGGACAAAAATCATTTTGCTCATTCATCCCAACAATTATGTTCATATACGGCAATGTGAGACAGCGACAGCAATTTGGACACAGTTAAAAACTACTTTTGAGGATTCCGGTCTTTATTGGAAAGTGAGCTTGATTCGTACGCTTACATCGACAAGGCTTGATAATTGTGCATCAATGGAAGAATATGTGAACACGATCATGACCGCCGCACACAAACTTCATGATATCGATAATGCGAATGTTTCAGACGATTGGATCGCGATATTTTTATTGTCTGGCTGATCCGACCGCTATAAGCCGATGATAATGGCTCTGGAGAGCTCTGGTGTGGACCTAACATCAGATATGATCAAAACAAAACTCCTGCAAGAAGTGAAACCGTCATCGAATGCTCCGAAAGCATTGTATTCGTCTAAGAAGAATCGTAGACAACAATTTTCGCAGAAAAATACGATTTCCTCATCAGCTGGTTCGACAACTTCAACAAGTACAAGTGGTATCAGGTGCTACAATTGCAGTCAATATGGACACATTTCGAAAAATTGTCCGAATAAGAAGCAACCCTCTACGTCGTCATCGTCGCAAGCTCAATGTTTACCAACAACACCCAAAGGATTAATTGCCGCTTTTTCAACGTTTTATGATAATCACACATGACAATCATTTCACATGACTATGCGAGACGATTGGTTGGACAATCAGCATTCATCATTTGTTGACAAAATTTCAACGGCAAATAATTCATCAATGGAAGTTAAGTCAGCTGGACAAGTGTTGGTTGAAGTCGTTTGTAAAGGCAATGCAAAACAATTGCCAGTGAATGGAGTACTTCACGTTCCCGATTTGAGTGTCAATTTGTTATCAATTAGCCAAATTGTTTCGAAGGGCTACACAGTAAATTTTAATAATTTGGGCTGTCAAGTTTTGGACGAAAATTCCGTCGTTATTGCTTCTGGATCACACGTAAACAATATGTTCAAGTTAGATCTACAAGATATAAGTGAAAATCAGTGTTTTGTGTCGAAAAATCAAACGGTTCCCAGCGACATTTGGCATCAACGTATGGCACATTGGAATGCAGTCGATTTGTGTAAACTGAAAAATCATTTAGCAACTGGAATTTCATTCAGTGATTCGAAGTGCAAAGACAATTGTGTACCGTGTTTCAAGAGTAAACAAACCCGCTTGCCATTCCCAAAGCAAGGTTCACGAGCGAAGTCGATTTTGGAATTGGTCCATTCCGATTTATGTGGTCCAATGGAGGTGCAATCGTTCAACGGTGCTAGATACTTTTTGACAATAATTGACGATTTATCACGCAAAGTTTTCGTCTATTTTCTCAAGACGAAAGAACACGTAAAGGAAATTTTTGAAAATTTCAAAGTCTTGTATGAAAAACAATTGAGCAAATGCATCAAAGTGTTTCGTTCGGACAATGGCTCTGAGTATATTACGTCAGAATTGGAGAATTATTTACGAAAATCTGGAATTATTCATCAAACATCAGCTCCGTATACACCCGAGCAGAATGGGCTAGCTGAAAGGATGAACCGCACAATTGTCGAACGAGCGAGAAGTTTATTGGTTGCTGCGAATTTATCTAAAATTTTTTGGGCCGAGGCTGTGTCAACCGTCGCATATTTGATCAACCGTTCGCCAAGCAAAGACATGGCAAGACTCCCGAAGAGATCTGGACAGATGTCAGGCCAGATTTGAGTCATTTGAAAGTTTTCGGGTGCAAAGCACTGGTGCACGTTCCGAAAAAGTTTCGTCGTAAATTTGATGCAAAGTCAACTGAAATGATCTTCGTGGGATATTGCGGGTACCGATTCATACACCCAGTTACGAGACGACTTACCATAAGTCGTGATGTTGTTTTTCTTGAAAATGAATTCATCCGAGGCGTCGATACAGCCGAAAAACAACAGTCAGTGGAGGACGTTTTTCCAATTTTCGATAATGATCTGGATTCCGAAAGTGAAATCAATCATCCGAATCAAACCGATGGAAATCTGTCAGTGAAACCCGATGAGAATTTTTCGATTCAAGTGGACGAACGTTGATGTAGCGATCCTGTTCAAAGTTCGATACCGACACCAATCACTGTTCCTTCGCAAAATGTGAGGCGAAGTGAAAGAGTTCTGAAGCCCAAAGTTTTTCCAGATTTTGTGACTTATTGTGTCAGTGGTTTTGTTCCGGATGATCCATCGACAGTGGAAGAAGCTTTGAGCAGCGTTAATTCTGAAGTTTGGAAGTCTGCAATGTGCGACGAATTTAATTCATTGCAAGAGAATAAAACGTGGGAACTTACAGAATTACCTCCGAATCGAAAACCAATACAGTGTAAATGGGTTTTCAAAACGAAACGAGATGCAGATGGCAAGACAACTCGATACAAAGCTCGTCTTGCGGCGAAAGGATTTACACAACAAAAAGGTATTGACTATGACGAAACATTTTCACCGGTGGTCCGGTACAGTTCAATTCGTTTGTTGGTGGCCATATCTGCAAAGTACAATCTCGACATCGATCAAATGGATGTTGTGACGGCTTTTTTACATGGCAAGATCGAAGAAGAGATTTATATGGTACAACCGAGAGAATTTGCTGAAGACAACCGAGTGTGCAAATTGAACAAAGCGTTGTATGGATTGAAACAAGCGAGTCGACAATGGTATTTGGAGTTAGATTCCAATTTGATACGAAATGGTTTTCAACGTTCGATGGTCGATCCTTGTGTATACTTCGACATCAATTTACCGGCAATGACTTTTATGGCCGTTTTCATCGACGACTTGCTAATCTTCACCAATGACAACCAGAAGAAATCGTTTTTAAAAACGAAACTGCGAAAATGTTTTAAAATGACGGACTTGGGCGAAGCGAATTTTTGCGTTGGTTTGAGGCTGACCCGTGACCGAAAAAGAGAATTTATATTCCTCGACCAAAAACGTCATATTGCGGATCTTTTAACGAAATTCAACATGGTTGACTGTAATCCTGTCGCCACTCCAATGGATCCGAATCAAAAGCTCAGTAAAAGTATGTCACCGCAATGGTCTTCTGAGAGAGAGGAAATGTCAACTGTTCCTTATCGAGAATTGGTCGGTGGTCTGCTGTATATTGCTCAAGGAACCAGACCAGATATTACGTTTGCTGTAAATACTCTCAGCATGTTCAACGTTGACCCTGGAAAAGCTCATTGGATTGCTGCAAAAAGAGTTCTTCGATATCTGAAGGGTACAATCGATGCCCTGCTTACCTATTCGATGCAAGATCGAGACGTTTTTTTGGCATTTTGTGATGCAGATTGGGCTTCCAATGTGGACGATCGGCGATCGTTTAGTGGCTATGTGTTCATGTATCAAGGTGGAGCAATCTCATGGTGCAGTAAAAGACAACCGACAATTGCATTATCAACGACCGAGGCTGAATATATGGCATTGTCATTGACTGTCCAAGAATCATTATGGTTCAGTCAATTCATTGAACAATTCAATTTCGGTGTTCCGAGTAAAACTATTCAAATTTTGTGTGACAACACTAGTGCATTAGACTTGGCAAAATCAACCGGATATAGTGCGAGAACGAAGCATATTGATGTGCGTCATCATTTTCTTAGGCAACATATCGAGACTGGACAAATTAATTTGATGCATATTCCAACCGAAGACATGGTAGCGGATGTATTGACCAAACCGTTGAATTCAAAGAAGCATATATTTTGTTCAGAAGGTATAGGTTTGAATTTTTAATATTTTTTTTCTTGGACTAAGTTTCATTTTTACATTTTGAATTTTTTTTGTTAATTTTTGTTCCAAGATGATTTTAATTAAGTGGAAGTGTTTGGACTTTGAAATTAACCTCACTTTTCCCGTACTAAATTTACCAAGTGTTATGCGATAACACTATCCAATGTCTAATTCTTTATCCGGCTATCTTAATAAATTTACTTTACTTTTGTTAACCAAGCAGTGTGGTTTTCATTTTGTACAGCTCCGTCTAAATTGATTTCCATCATTATAACAGTATCAAATGAAAGGTATCCATCTCACGAAGCCAACGGAACCGGTCTTGTGGAAATCGGTTCGGAAGTTCATTGCCAGGAGTCGGCCAAAGTGCCGTAGAGCGACTATGAGAAATTTTTTTTTAAGTGACCGAAAATGATGTGTAATGATGTGGAAAGTGCGTAGAATGATGTGGGAAGTGTGTGGGATGATGTGGGAAGTGTGTGGAATGAAGTGGGAAGTGTGTGGAATGAAGCGAAAAATGTGTAAAATGAAGTAGGAAGTGTGTCTGATTATGCGGGAAGTGTGTGGGATGATGTGGGAAGTGTGTGGAATGAAGTGGGAAGTGTGTGGAATGAAGCGAAAAATGTGTAAAATGAAGTAGGAAGTGTGTCTGATTATGCGGGAAGTGTGTGGGATGATGTGGGAAGTGTGTGGAATGAAGTGGGAAGTGTGTGGAATGAAGCGAAAAATGTGTAAAATGAAGTAGGAAGTGTGTCTGATTATGCGGGAAGTGTGTGGGATGATGTGGGAAGTGTGTGGAATGAAGTGGGAAGTGTGTGGAATGAAGCGAAAAATGTGTAAAATGAAGTAGGAAGTGTGTCTGATTATGCGGGAAGTGTGTGGGATGATGTGGGAAGTGTGTGGAATGAAGTGGGAAGTGTGTGGAATGAAGCGAAAAATGTGTAAAATGAAGTAGGAAGTGTGTCTGATTATGCGGGAAGTGTGTGGGATGATGTGGGAAATGTGTGGAATGATGTGGCAAGTGTGTGAAGTGATGTGGGAAGTGTGTGGGATGATGTATGAAGTGTGTGGAATGATGTGGGAAGTGTGTGGAATGATGTGGAATGAAGTGGGAAGTGTATTGTAGTGTTCCGAAGTCAGCCGAAGGTGACACGAAGGGTTCCGAAGGTAGCCGAAGTCGACACGAAGTGTTCCCAAGGTAGCCGAAGGTGA